>ML807591.1:84571-136894 GCA_009831015.1 Picea engelmannii
AAGTTAAGATTCCTATGTATGAGAAGTATGTATTCTAAGATTTTTATGAAGAATAAAAATTAAAGTTAAAGTAAGACATTATTTTCTATGAGAAGTATGTATTCTAAGATTTTTTTTATGAAGAATAAAAATTAAAGCAAGACATTATTTTCAATAAAGTAGATTTATGTTTATAATAATAATAATAAATTATATATATAGAGAGATATTTAAGTGATACATTAATTATTAATTATTGGTAATGTCTTTTATTTATCTATTGGATAATGAATAATATGATATTTAATTAATTTAGGAAAAGAGAGTACATTATCAATAATTGGTAATGTGTTGGGTGAATAATTTTCATTAAATATAATTATAATTTATATGGAAAAAGTAACATTAACAAAATAAAATGCAAAAAAATGTCATTTATCTTTAACTTAAAAACATCAATTAAAAAATAATTATATAATTATTTTTATTTAGTTATAATAAAAAATTATAAAAAATTAATACTTTCTATCAAGTTTTAAAAAATGGTAAAAAAAAATCAATATAAAACATGACTTGACTTAACTAATTTTTATTTAACTAAAAATAGTTGTTAATCAAGTTTTCAATGTTCCTTAAGTTTGAACTTCACAACTTCATATAAAAGTTTTCAATGTTCCCACATACCAAAGTTTGAACTTCACAACTTCATATAAAAGTTTTCAATGTTCCCACATCCCAAAGTTTGAACTTCAAATCTTCAAATAAAGCTCAACCGTGTGAAGCATAGGTATTTTTGATATGGATGTCTTCCTAAACACAACCATCCCCTCATTTTTAAGAGAAGTAGGGACATGAGGCATTTCATTAAATTTTATTGATGCATTTCCATGTTACTCTAATACATAATATGCATCTCTCTTCAAATTACTTTTCCAACAACCAAAAATATATGCATAATATAAATATCAATTACACTAATTAATGGAAGGAACAAAGGGCATTTCAAATATTATACCTATTGAATATATCTAACTAATCCATATTCTTCAAATTTCAAAAAGCATTTCAAACATTATTCCTATTAGGTTTATTTAACCCATCCAAATTCTTAAATTTTCAAAGGATAAATAATGCTAGGGAGTCTAACCTTGTGATTGAATGAATTGATAAAATCAAAGAAAATAAAATGTTCATAGGGTACAAAGAACTTGTTGTGCCAGGAACTACAATCCTCCATTTTCTTGTATTTTACTCACAAAACCCCTCTAAGAAAATTGAGCCCTTTCACTTTCCAACTTTGAAAACTCCTTAACTTGTATCTCATTAATGGATTCTTACTCCTCTAAATGTGCTCCTCAAACTTCACTTAGCATCCAAGTTTGCATCTTTCGATTTGGAGCACTTAAGAAATTTTAAGCCAAGTCATTGGATTTTTAGACATCTTGATGAAAACTTCTCTGATGTACATCGGAGGAGTTACCACCAACTCCTATGATGTACATCGGAGGAGTTACCACCAACTCCTCTGATGTCCATCGGAGGAGTTCCCTCCAACCATGTCAATAAACGTTGAGCAATTCTTTACTTTTTTACCTGAGAATTCCTCTCTATCGCACAACTTGCTTTCAACTACTTTAGTGTCAACGCCTTCGATTTCATCGGAGGATTTGTTGCCATTTATTCCGACAAACACCAACACATTTTGTGCCAATTCCTCTGATATACATCATAGGACTTCCCATGAAGTCCTCTGATGTACATCAGAGAATTTTACAACAAATTTGTCATTTAAAACTCTCCACCTACTCACATTTATTGTCCAAACTCAACCAAAGCTTATACATAGGCATTCAACATCGAATGAAGGAGAGTAGACCCTAAGAACCAACCACTTTTTTCTTCATTCTCCTCACTCTCAACCACCCAACATCTTCCACGTGTCAGGTACTCACCAGGTAATCCCTAATTCTATCTTGCACCCATTCTTTCGTTGATTAGAGTATTATAGGGTGACATTTTTTTTTTTAATTTAATTGTTCGCCCTAAAGACCAAGGACCTTTAATACCTTCGCAGCATAGGCGCTCCACCTCTTATTGCATCATAACCCTACCCAATTGTTTGTATCACCCTGGACCCTTCCAACCTACCTCCACACCTTGAATCTTTACCTTGCAGAGTTGCTCGTCCTTTTCCACGATTATTTACGATCCATGAAGCACCAGAAGCCCCAAATAGTACGCATACTACCTGGCCCTATGTTGGGTTACCCATGATGTAATCCACAGACTCAAATCTCTTTTAAAGAAACTTCCAACTCTCGCGATCTTAGGTCTCGACCCCAAAACTTAACGCATATTTGATATGTAAAATTGGGTTATTATCGATTGTAACCGACATTCTTCACAATAGAGTCCTTGGTCTTTGCGGAAGAGTTAGCACAAAAGTCACTGATTCATTTAGATATCTTCTTGTTAACCAGTTCGATAGTCATCATTGAAGTTTATGTAAACTTCCCCGATGTTCGCTATAACCATTCGGAGCACTTAACGTCAACTTCTCCCATACATTGGGGGAGTTCCTATAAACTCCTCTGATACATCTGAGGAATTAATAACAACTCTGTCGAGTCTTCACAACTTTGCCCCTTTATCGACAAGCCTTATATTAACTTGTCCAATGCACACTAAAGTCTATCAGAAAATTTCACATTAACCTTTCCAATGGTCTTCAGAGAAATTATTACTAACTTCTTTGATTTGCATACCAGTTCATCGAAGAATTTGACACTAACCCTTCTGCCTTTGGCCTTCTGAACCTCTTTTGAGTTGGTTCCTTCTCCATCCATCACCAGAGTGCTCACCATGCTTGTCATTACACTCTCTTCATCGAATGACGATCTTCCACCCAACATCAGCTCAAGCGAATCATCGAGTAGTTGAAGATACTCATATAGAATATTTTTATGTATCAGTCATGTTTTTATCTTTAAATTAATCCCATATTCACCTTGCAGGTTCAGACATGTCTCTGAGAAAGAAAGAGACCAGTAAAATACCTACCACCGAAGCCTATGGAAGTGGCAACAAATTGAAGATGAACCAAACGTGGTTGGGGCCATGTATGGTGACACCTCTGAACTCCTAGACAAGGAATGGGATACAATCAGATGAGCGATGTGTATCAGATGTTCAAAAATCATATATTCTCCACTGATGTTGAAGACCATGATGAATTGAAAATCTTTAAGAACATTAGAAGGTCTGGAATATTTAGAGTAGCATCCTACGTTGTTGTGTTCCCTTGCATTGATGCCATCACTTGGATATTAAAGCACATATATTTGGGGAATATATATGTTTGTAACTATCGAAGTGAACCTATGGCATCGTTTCAGCCCAAAGACTTAGCAAGATTCTATCATCTTGAGAAGGGGACTAAGAAGTTGGACAACAAACTTCTTGTTGACTTCGAATACACATCCAAGGAGGTATTACCTAGGTGGAACAAGCCATACAAGCAATTCAAACTTGGAGCCAGGGGAGGGTACCCTACGACAATGCCAATGAGGCCTCATTATTATATGGTAGCCATGATATGCAGGATTTATGGGGAGAAAGATACCTCCCAGTTCTCCTTGTCATACATGCCTTTGATTTATTATTGTGTGAACGAAGGATTATCATTTAACTGGGACGACATCTTGTCAGCCAACCTCACAGAAGCCATCAATGCAATTATGGAAGCTCAGACGAGAACTTTCCCAAGTTTCCACATGTCTTCATACCTCGTGGACATCATGTGTGTCGCACACCAATACCCAAATATGGGGTAGAAATGGAAATTGTTAGATGAAGAAAAACAAGTACAAGACAAAATACTAGAAGATCTGTAATCACTTTTAGGCTCCCCTATATGAGTTCATTTTTTTCACGTCGGCCCCATGTATGGATGACAAGGTGATATCTGTCATAAAAAGGATCAACGATCAGTACCTTATGGATCACGGTACTTATATCAGGGTGTACGACACCACATAAGCCCCTCATCTTCACTTAGAATTTCATTCTCCATTTGCTAATGGAGAATGAAATTCTAAGTGAACTTGACAAAGTTAAATATGGGAATGGGTTCTCGCACCATCAAGAAAACATAGGTGATGATAAAATACAAAGGATTGCTTCCAATAAGTCACATACCAAGTCCAATGCAGAATTTAACATCAATGCCACATATTTTTTACCATAACAGTCCATTGAAAGAAACATTAAATGAATATCCATCACACAGTGATGAAATCACACATAATAGACATAGAGATTTTAACTGAGAAACCCAAATGTAAAAACCAACTTTGAATGCTTTCTCAGCTTTCATTTTGACAATATTTGGTTACTATATTGTTCATGCTCTCTGCCCATCCTAACCTCCTTGTACAAAAGACCCATTGTGAATGAAAGTAAAGGAATAAATAGGGAGAGCTATTGTAATGAGAAGGCCAACATGCATGACCTTTCATTTCTCATTCCTCAACCTATTCTCTCCTATTTTATTTTTCTTTTTTCAATTAATTATTTGTTTTTCTCTTATTTTGTCTTATTTAACTTTCACATTTACATTGGATTTCATAGTTTATTTAACCTTCATTAATTGTTTAATTTCACTTGCAGGTGTTGAATCTTACAACCTTTTGCTTGCTCGAATCCTTTTCAGATCACTTTTTTATATTCCAATAAAAATTTGTAAGATTTTAGATAAGATTTTACATTGTTTAGATCATGTATGCTTAATATGGAAAGTAACTATTTTGGAAGTTTTGGAACTTCGTGATGGAAGTTTGGTTTAAAAAAAGTGCCAAAAAAGTGTAATAAAAAGAGAGCGATAATCTACAATATGTGGAACCCTAGTTTGTTATGTTATTATTTCTTATTGTTTATTTAATATTTAGTTAAAATATATATGGTAATATGTGTTATTGGTTTTTTTTTATTGTTTTTTATTGTTACAGATGTTTACATTATATTTGGTGGAAAATATGTTTACATTATATTTGGTGGAAAGGAGTATGTTGGAGGATGAGACTTAACTCTTTTGGTATGTATGTCAATTTTTTTTTTGTGAATAAAAAGAGAGGAATTTCCTATTATTTAACTTTTACAGTACAAAAAAACCCACATGGCTACAATCTGCCATCTGTTCTGCTGAATTAGCAGAAACCAGAATAGGTGGCAGACTGTGATGTCATTGTTTAAAATAGAAATCCGCCATTTTCCCTACCAAATGGAAACCAGAGTAGGTGGCGGATTCGAGTGTTTGTCAGACTTTTCTAAGCAACTAAGAAAGACTGTCAATTAAAAACAAGAGACATAACTGTAAAACTTCACTGTAGCAGTGCAAGGAGCTGAGCTGAGAGTGTTCATCGTAGTCAAAGCAAGGAAATTACACATTTTGATCTGGATTTAGGTAGGAACACAATGAAATACATAAATATACATAAACACAGAGATGCAGTGGAAATAAGACTTCATTTCATTAATAACAAATGACTGAAATATGCTTCCAGACAAAATGGAAATAAACTAGCTAGGGAACTGGTAGCTTATCTCTGAGAAGAGATGTGGAGAATACTAGCCTCTGAATTGTGTTACAATGAGGCTTGAAGGCCTATTATTATTGAGAAACAATGGAAAACCCTAAACATCCAAAGACCTAAACCTAGGAGATGAAATGCCAAGACTATGGCCCTGTTTGGGTAAATTGGTACATCAACTTCCCGGGGACGTAACTTTGGCATACGATCTTTGTTTGACGCACTCAATACCTCGTTAGAAAGATCTATCCGAGGAATACAAATTTTTTGTGAGATACATCAAACCTCGGTGCATGTTGATGCCCATTTTCTCAAAATACGTTGTTTAGGGCCTCAAAACGGCTCCAAAAGTTCAGGACCCGAAAAAATGCTAAAAATAGTAAACTATGCGGAAACTGAAAAATTGAAAGAAGCAATGGTGGGGCTCTTAGTGGAATAGGTGGGTGAACACCAATATCCACCTGGATCATTCCTCCCCCCTTAGGAAGAAATGGTCCCCATTATGTTGAGTTCCTTCATGAGATGAGGAAACTTCTGCTGAACTTGGTCCCTAGTGAGCTACTTGCCTTGGTGAAGGAGTTGGCTTGCTTTGACAACTCGATATAGTGGTATCCTTTGTTGTCGGGTGCACTTAATTTGTGCATCCATGATATGATCAATTGTGGCTTGTTCCATGCGGTCTGGATTTAACTATGTTGGTGTGAGTTGTTTTGCCATGTCGGATGTGTCTAGTAGAGGTGGAAAGTAGGGCCGAAGGCAATCCACATTGAACACTGGGTGTAGACCAAGGAATGGTGGGATACTGATCTCAAAGGAATTGTCCCCTACAGCCTTGGTGATGGTGTATGGCCCATATCGGAGTGGGCGAAGCTTGCAGTGGGGTCCAGCGAGGCACTCCTTTTCAAATGTAGCCACACTTTGTCGCCCACCTGGAAGTTGTGTGGCACCCAATGTTGATCATGTCGCTGCTTGTACTTAGCATTGGCTTTGTCCAAGATGTCATGAACTTGTTGGAGAATGTGTTGAATGCGTTCAATGAAGCTTTTTTCCTTGTCAGCCTCAGACTGGACATGAGCTGAATCTTCCTGAGTAGCCACAAATGGCATGGCTACGTCAATGGGACATAGTGGATGGAATCCCAAGCCCACTTGAAAGGGGTTGTGGTTGGTTGAGCTATGGAGAGCTTGGTTGTAGCTGTGTTGTACATAGGGGAGGCTCTCATCCCATGTGCGTGGATGATTTGAGTTGTACATGCGCATAATGTGTATGATCATCTGGTTGACGAACTCTGTCTGGCCATCAGTTTGTGGATGGAAATTTGTGGACTTGGTGAGCTTGGTGTCCAGCATCGACCAGAGGCTGGACCAAAATGTACTGAAGAACCTTCTGTCCCGATCTGAGATGATAGACTATGGGCTGTCAAAGTGTCCCCACACTCATTCAAAGAAGAGTTTAGCAGTGGCTTCTGCTGTGATATTCTTCTTGCAAGCCATCATAATTGACATCTTTGAGAATCTGTCGACGACCAGAAAAACACAGTCATTGCCATGCTTAGTAGAAGGAAGGTCTGACATGTAATCCATAGGGATGGATTCCCAAGGTCGATTGGGGGTAGGAAGCAGAGTATAGAGGCCTTGCTTCTTAATGGTCAATTTGGAAATGGTGCAAGAAGTGCATGAATTGATGTACTTCCCGACATCTTGTTGAAGGTTCAACCAATAGAAATACTTTTGCAGTACTTCAATGGTTTTCTCGACCCCGAAATGCCCAGTGACCCGACTGTAGTGCACCTCCCAAATCATCTTGGCACGCTCGCTTGAAGGAACACAAAGGTGTCCCAGGTGACATAGCAAGGCATCCTGGAGGTGAAAATTGGGAACTTGCTTACCCTCCAAGAGCGTATTGTATGTGTGGTCGAATTCTAGATCACTTGTGTAGAGAAGCGACTGATCGAAAGTCTCGTGCCCACAAGAGTTGAGAAAAGTGGTTAGCGCCATGATGGGTGGTTGGCTGAGGCAGTCTGCAACATTATTGGTGTTGCCTTTCTTATACTTAATGTTCAAATGAAAATGTTGCAGGTATGTGGACCACTTCTGATGGCAATCGTTCTGCAACTTCCCTTGTGTCTACATGAACTGCAGGGGTCGGTGGTATGTTTGGATGATCGTTTCATTTCCAAAAATGTAATGCTTCCATTGCCGGAAAGCCTACACAATGGAATACATCTCTTTGTCATAAGTGGGATACTTTCAGACTGTGTCAGAAAGTGTCTCACTATGATATGCCAGTGGATGCCTATGTTGAGTAAGGACTGCCCCAATAGCATAGTCAGAGGCATCTGTCTTGATCTCAAATGGTTGTTGAAAGTCTGGTAATCTGAGAATTGGTGCAGAGCAGAGGTGATGCTTCAACTTCTCAAATGCCTTATGTTGAGATTCAGACCAAAATATTTTTTCGTTCGCTCCTCCCTTGGTGACTTGACTCAAGGGCCAAGTGATATGAGAGAATCCCAACACGAACCTGTGATAGAAATTGGCAATACCCAAAAAGTTGCAGAGCTCTGTTAGGGTGGTTGGGGCTGGCCAATCTCAAATGAATTGGATCTTTGTTGGATCCACATGCACCCCCTACTCATCAATAATGTATCCCAGATACTGAACCTATGCCAAAAGTGCATTTCTCCAAATTGGCACACAACTTGTGTTGTCGCAGTGTTTGGAGGACCTGTCGGATGTGGTGGAGGTGATCTTCCCAAGTCTGGCTAAAGATCAGAATGTCATCCAAGTACACCGCTACAAATGAGTTGGTGAATGGCCACAAGATGTCGTCCATTAGCCTCATGAAGGTTGCAGGGGCATTCGTTAACCCGAAAGGCATGACCAACCATTCGAAAAGGCCCTCCTTGGATTTGAAGGCAGTCTTCCACACATCAAAGGGTTTGATTGGTACATGGTGATACCCAGACTTCAAGTCGATCTTGTTGAAATATTTTCCCCCCTTGAGTTGGTCCAGAAGGTCATCAATCCATGGAATCAGGTACATATTCCAAACAATGATCTTGTTCAAGGCTCGATAGTCAATGCAGAGTCTCCAAGTCCCATCCTTCTTCTGCACCAACACGATTGGGTTCCCACAGGGTGATGAACTCGACCGGATATGACCTTTCTGCAACAACTCCTGAATCTGCCTCTTGATTTCATCATTCTCTAGAACAGAGTGTCGATAGATTGGTCCATTGGGCAACGACGCACCTAGGGTCAGATCGATGGGGTGATTGACCTAGAAGTGTAGAGGCACCCCTGCGGGGGAGGTGAAGATGTCCTCATACTCCTCCACGACCTTATCCATATGTTATTGTCATGCAGAGGGGCCCTTTCTAGAGGTCATGGCCACAATATTCTTCTTTCCCTGAAGGTGGATCATTAGGAAAACAAATTTCCTAGTTTTGGAAATGATCTTACTGCATTGTTTTGCAGTAACCAAAGAGATGTTGGTAGGCGGTGCTATCTCCAGTATCCTGTACATATTATTGCCCAAAGTGATAATAAAAACACGAGGCTTGGACTCATACACATCATGTCACTTCCACAAGTATAGTTGGCCTAATAATACATTAGAAACATCAAGAGGAGAAATGTCACATAATACCTCATCCGTGAAGGGCTTGATGTTGTAGGGAAGGTGACATTGTTGGCTGACGCGAAGGTCCCGTCCTTGGTGCAAACACCCGATGGTGTATGGTTGTGGGTGTGTTGTGGTTAGCAAGCCCAACTACTTCACGAACTCTATCGAGATGAGGTTCTTTTGGCTCCTGCTGTCGACAATGAACTACAACGGGGAACCCTTTACCCACATCTTGGAATGGAAGAGAAGCTTTGGCTCTTCTTGATCTTCCAGTTCCTCCTTCTGGATCTTCGTGGTGTCAACAATGGCATTGGGCTTTGCATCGATAATATGATTCCCCCTGTCATTACCCTTGTCGGGTTCTCGTTCAGAGTCGGAGCATGCATCTGATTCATAAGCCTTCAACTCGGCTACCAGTGACTGCTTGGACCGACACTCACTTGTGTTGTGGGTGGAGCTTTTATGGAACTCACACCACTTCCCCATGTCCTTTTTTGGATTCGTGGTGTTGTTCTTTGCTTGCGGATTTGGTGGGTTGTCCTGGGATGCCCCGCCTTGGCTTGGTCCTTTGTTTTCCATTTTGGGGGTACATTTCCCTTGCTTCTGATTCGTAGACCCAAAGTCTCACTTCTTCTGTTTGAACTTCTGCTCAATCTTGGCAGCATATCAGTATGCCGCACCAAGCGTGGATATGTCGAGGAAATCCATTTCCTCCTGAATGTATTTGTGAAAACAACTGCGGTACTTTAACACCAAATGTTTCTCTGAATATTTGATACCCAACTTTGTGCGTAGGGTATGAAACAGATTCGTCAGCTCATGCACATCTTCGTCCCTTTGCTGCCGCAACATAGTCCATTGTATGTATTTTTCCTCATAGCTCCCCACGAGATAATATTGTTCCTTGATGGCATCTCAGAAATAATTTCAAGTGGGTACGACCGAGAACAGAGAGGGTTCCCCCTTGTCCTGTTTCTCCCAGTAGGTTTCCCACCAATCCTTGACATGGGAGTGACTTTGAGGAGTGCAAAAATAATCCTTTCTCGGTTGGAAAAGTCATGAACCGAGAAATATCCTTCTAACATATTCAACCATCTATCTACGACATTTTCATCTATTTGTCCCTCAAATACGGGAATGTCAAATTTTACTTGTACCTTAAAAGGAGTGGCGCCTGCGGAGTGGTTGTTGGATGTAGATGCGCTGCCAGTGGGCATCCATTGAAGGATCTGGGCAAAGTTGTCCATCATTGCATTCCTTTGTTTCTTGAGGGCCTCCTCGAGCAACATTTTGATAGGATCTCTTGCTCCCTCATCTTTATTTTCTTCCCCCGTGGGTGATCGTCGGGGTTTGCGAGGATGATCTTGCAAAGGTTCAACCAGATCGAGCCCTAACTCCTTATACCCCGACCTCGTTGGGGACATGCAAAGAAGGATCGAGAATGAGCAGACTGCTTTGATACCGCTGATCCGGATTTAGGCTCTGATACCGCTGATCCGGATTTAGGTAGGAACATAATGAAATATAGAAATACACATAAACGCATAGATGCAGTGGAAATAAGACTTCATTTCATTAATAATAAATGACTGAAATATGCTTACAGACATAATGGAAATAAACTAGCTAGGGCGCTAGTAGCTTATCTTTGAGAAGAGATGTGGCGGCTACTAGCCTATGAACTGTGTTACAATGAGGCTCAAAGGCTTATTATTATTGAGAAACAATGGAAAACCCTTAACATCCAAAGACCTAACCCTAGGAGATGAAACACCAAGACTATGGGCCCTGTTTGGATAAATTGGTACGATTTCCGTATGACGCGCGCAATACCTTGTTACAAAGATATATCTGAGGACTACATCTTTTGTGTGAGAAACATTCAATTTTGTGCCATGTTGCTCCCCGTTTTCTCAAAAAATGTCGTTTAGGGCCTCAAAACGGCTCCAAAAGTTCAGGACCCAAAAAACTGCTAAAAATAGTAAATTGTGCGGAAATTGAAAAACTGAAAGAAGCAATGGTGGGGGTGTAAGTGGAATAGGTGGGTGGCCACCAAGATCCACCTATATCACATTTCACCCGAGGACATGTCTCTCGGATCATCGTTGAGGGGGTCGTCCCTAGGTTGGAGCACGAAAGGCCTCGTGCAAGTCGGTCAATGTTGGGCTGCTGGTGCATTCGAGTAGGCTTCGTAAAGAATGTCCATTCGTTGGTGCATGAGGGTGTCCCGATGTATTTGGTCATCCATCTGGCTTCGTATCTCAAAGACTAGCGTGAGATGCTCCGGATGGAAGAAGGGTGGTGGTACCTGGCAAGAATATGGGAGTGTCGAGGGTGGTGGAGGTGCCAAGACTGAGCTTCCCTCCACCTCCATGTCTAATATCGTCGTTTCTTCGCCTGAGTCCACCGTATATGCTTCCATAGCCTCCACTGACTTGATCTCCTTCGCTATAGAGTCCTTGGTTTGAATTGTGTCCACGAAGTCCAAATGGAGGAATTCCTCTGGGAATTCCTCCTCAATTATACAGGTGGCCTTTTTCTTGGATTTGTGTGCTTTCTGGACAATGGTTGAAGCACTTGTGCTTACTAGGATATGGTTGGGGGGGTGCCAATTATCTGTCACTATGAAGAGGAGGGATTCCAGAGGAACCTCGATAGGTTCCTTTGAAATCTCCTCCTCAACGTATGCCATTGGCGGCGTTCTGGGCTTCTCCCATCGCTAGGTCCGGGAAATGGATAGGGTGTGATCCAATCTCTTCACCCTCCATTGTCTAGAAACAAAACTATACCAGGCAGGGCCCCACTGCGGCCTTCCTCTTTGATTCGAAAAGATCTTTTACACGACTATGGTTGAGTTATTAAAAATGTGTTGATTAACTAATTAGGAAGCTTAAATAAAGAGGAAGAAGATATGATAATATATCACAACCATATAAACATGTACAGAACTAAAATGAAGCAATAAATAACAACAAACCATAACACCAATGTGATAATGGAGTTCGACAATATCGCCTACGTCTCTGGGACTTTGTCTCAGTGGGTGAGGCTTTCTTATTTTCGTTCAAAGCTCAATAAGTACATTACAACATTACCAAAAGGTTACAAAAATGATCTAGTCTTGTTCTACTAGATCTCAAGAACCCAACAGAATAAACGACACTCAAATTTGATGTCCGAAGCTCCCAGAAATGGTCCACAAAGGTGCGCTCCTCAACAACTTCCCTGCATAAAAATGACTTTGAATTGGAAAATATTCAGCATAAACCTTCTTTGAATATCCTCTTCATGGCCTCAAGAAAGCCTGTTTTATATAGATTTGAATTTGGTAACCATCTCCCAACTTCCCCCCAAGATTTGGCCTCAAAAAGGGCCTAATATCCCCTAAAAAGGGCCAAAACTCTCCAATAACAGGAATAAAATCAATAGAAATCTTATAATATGGTTTAAAAACCACTTTCTACAATATAATTGGGGATAAGACCCCTGGCCTGGGCGTGCGCCCCCTATGCATGGTCATATGCTTACATGTGGCCAAGAACCAACCCCCTAGGGGTTGCGCGCTAGCCCCTAACCCACAAGCACTGGTCATGTGGTTGAAGTCTTGGATCCGAGGGCTAAGTCCTAGCCATAATTCTCGCACCCAAACAACAAGAACCAGGTCACATGCATAGATCACAGGATTCGGGGGATAGGTGCTTAAAAAACCACAGGCCAATGTAATGGTATCAACTATGGGCATGTGGTAGCAAATGTAACTGCGGGCTTGGGCTAGGCCCCAACCCTTTCTTCCTCTGCTTTATACAACAATTAAACTTATATATCATATTTGCACCCATGTTTAACAAGGACCACCCGCGACGCATTGGTATTTGGCCCTTTGTGAAAGCTCTATGCTCGGTGGAGAGGTCGTCGGTTCAAATCCACCACGCTCCAGCATTTTTGCATTAAACCAACAACCAATACCTGGGTACCACGTGGCACCACGCCATTCGCCGATGCCTAATATGCCATGTGTTAAACGCTAAATGGTCCAGTTGGCTGCCCTGTCACCGTCCACTTGCCTAGTAGTTGTCTGCCACGTGTCATCGTATGGCATGCCATGTGTCACCATACTGACATGCCACATGTCATCGTACGAACATGCCATGTGTCACCCTTGTAGTGGTGACTTTTTTCACTTCCCTGTTGGTCCACCTATACCTGCCACATCATCCGTCCATATGCCCAGTCAACCTGCCACGTGTCACCTCCAGAAGTTGCCATGTCAGTTTGTAAGGAATATTCCATGTCTATGACAACTGTGTTTCCACGTCATTTGATGGTTGTACAAATTGTACAGTCATCTTCCATGTGGCAATGTACGGATAGTACAATCAACATTTTTTTGCCTGTTTGGCAAAATGAACATAACATGATATCATGAGCATACGACATCCGTTTGAGCCCATTCAAGTTGCGCTGGGTTTGTGTCGACGAGACCTACGTACACGTCCATTTTGAAGCCATTATGAGAACTTTGATTTTTAGGCCTTTCTGAGCCCCATCAAGCTCCTGGATCCGATTCTGGATCACACCTCCCCACTTAAGGACCTTTTGGTCCCCAAAATGTTACTGACCAGTCATCAAGCTCGGGATAGGCCACCTGACTTGTTCCGTGTCTTTGAACTCTGTCCTGTGCACCTGTCTCATCAAGATCAACTGTAACACAACCATGACAACTGACAACATATTGTTAGCCATTTGAACCCTGTCACATCTTACCGAAGTTACTATCATTAATGTAGATAACATTACTAATGATAGCATAAAAAATACAACTGCAAATGAGCTGATATTTTTGTAATATTTGCACGACATGAACTTATCTTGAAGTAAACTGTGATTGATTTTCCATTCTACAATCATCTCCTATTCTTTCTTAAGATCGATTACTTGACTTGAAACAATTATAGGTTTGTTGATTGCTTGAACTACCTTCTTTAATTGTTCCATAGTTTGAAGAGTTTTATTTTCCTTTACATGATGAGCATGAACCACATAATCTTGACCTACTTTGGTTAATTGATACTAATTATTTGTCCTGTAGAAGATTGCTTAACGATCATATAAGTATGGACTACCTAAGACCATTCCACATTCACTTAGTGGCACTACATCACATGTTACCTCGTCCACATGCTTAGATGAAATAACAATTTTTAATGTGCACTTCTTTGATATGTGCATTTGATGATTGTTGCTTATCCATTTAAGTGTGTACGACTTATGATGCATATGTGTTTTTAACCCCAATTGCTTAACCAATTCTTCTGAAATTAGGTTAGATGGAGATCCACTATCGATTAATGTATCAACCTTAGTGTGTCACTTGATGACCCTTATATGAAACAAGTTACTTCTACAATAAATTCCTTCACCAATTTTACCTGTCATACCAACCAATGAAACCTTTGATTCATCACCTGAATCTGATCCCAATTTTGTCGGTCTTGTTGTCGCTGCAACTGTTTGCCTCCATTTCTTTTCCTTGAACCGCTTCGGTCTCTTCTCGGGATGCAATTGTCAACAACGGTCCTCATCATGCCCCTCTTTCTTGCAATGCTTGCAAGAGGGCCTCTCTTCATTTCTTGTCATTGCATTTGACTTCTTTCCATGCCACTTCCTTTTGTCCTCTTTCCTTGAAGACAATTCCCCTGATACACCAACACCTGTTTTCCCTGCTTTAATGTATGTCGCTTGAACATAAACCTCATCAAGATTAGTTGGTCCAAACATGAATACAATGTTTCTAATATGTGCAGGTAAACCTCCTATATACTTCATAAGAGTTTCTTGGGTATGCAAAGGAATATCTAACATCAATGCCATTTTTCGAAAGCCATCTATGTATTCTTGCACCGTTTGTCCTTTTCTTAGTTTTAAAGCTCGTCATTCAATTACCGTTTTTTCTTTATAACCCAAAGGATATAATTGCTTTCTAAGTGTAGAAATGAAACTTATAGGTAATGTTGAGTTGGCACCCGTTCTAAACATTTTGGATTTTCAATGTCGCCAACTCCAACTCTTGGAACTCTATGGCATCGGGAATCAACATCACCATATCTTCTACAGTTGGCTGCCCTATAAAATTGCCTCATTCATTAGCATTAGCATTAACACTAATCTGAATGTGGTCAATTTTTGTCATTGAGACTTTAAAAATATGACCAGAAAGCATTGTCCTGTGATTCTCCATTCACACATATTGCCATTCCTCATTGTTAAGCTTTATAAAACGTAATTTCAGAATGTATATGTTTGATATTTTAACATGTTATTGGCCCAAATTCTTAAAGAGCTATGTTGTTGCCTTTGGTTGCTGATGGAACCAATATTTGATATGTTTTTCAATCGATTTGAAAGAGGATTATTCAGTAATTTAAATGTTTTACTAAATGATTTCTATCTAGAATTTTTTAGCGTGCTCTATTTCTACATGTAGAAATAAATTTTATAAATAATGATTTTATACAAATTTATGTCAACTAATTACATAAAAAAATCATTTCATAAAACAGTTAAACAAAACCATTATATATATATATATATATATATATATATATATATATATATATTGGTTATATATATTCATTCTATCCCCTTTCAAATCCATTAAAAATCATATCGAATATTGGTTGTATATATATATGGGGATCATATTCATTATATATAGATTTTGATTATTTATATTTTAATATATAGAGCATATCGTTTGCCAACTTTATGGAATTTATATATATATATATATATNGAGATAAAAAAATTGAATAGAAAAAAAATATAATAATAAATTTGAAATATTATTAATTTAAGAAAAATTAATTTTATAAAATTAATTTTATGATAAAATAAAAGTGTTGAAAAAAGTTTAAATATTAAATATGATAATATAAAAATATTAAATTGAATTTTCAAAACACTTATAATGAAATTATTTTATAATAAATTGTTTTCCAAATTATTAAATTATAAAATAGCTTAAATATATAAATAATAATATAAATTTGTTATTTAATAAATAAAATTTAATTTTAATAATAAACATTATAAAAATGCATTATATTAATTATTAATATTTATAAAGTATGCAAGTTAAGATTCCTCTATATATAATTATATGAGAAGTATGTATTCTAAAATTCTAAAAATAAATTCTAAAATTTAAAGTAAGACATTATTCTCCATAAAGTAGATTTATGTTTATAATAATTATATATATAGAGAAATTGAGTGGGTGATATTTAAGTTGTACATTAACTATTGGTAAATATCTTATTTATTTATTGGATAATGAATAATATGATATCTAATTAATTTAGGAAAAGAGAGTACGTTATCAATAATTGGTAATGTGTCGGGTAAATAATTTCCATTAAATATAATTAAAATCTAGATGGAAAAAGTAATATTAACAAAATAAAATGTAAAAAATGTCATTTAACTTTAACTTAAAAAACATCAATTATTTTTTATTTAGTTATAATAAAAATTTATAACAAATGAATACTTTCTATCAATGTTGAAGTTTTAAAAAATGGTAAAAAAATTTTCAATATAAGACATGACTTGACTTAACTAATTTTTATTTAACTAAAAATAGTTGTTAATCAAGTTTTCAATGTTCCTTAAGTTTGAACTTCACAACTTCATATAAAAGTTTTCAATGTTCCCACATCCCAAAGTTTGAACTTCACAACTTCATATAAAAATTTTCAATGTTCCCACATCCCAAAGTTTGAACTTCACAACTTCATATAAAAGTTTTCAATGTTCCCACATCCCAAAGTTTGAACTTCAAATCTTCATATAAAACTCAACCATGTGAAGCATAGGTATTCTTGATACAGATGTCTTCCTAAACACAACCATCCCCTCACTTTTAAGGGAAGTAGGGACATGAGGCATTTCATTAAATTTTATTGATGCATTTCCATGTTACTCTAATACATAATATGCATCTCTCTTCAAATTACTTTTCCAACAACGAAAAATATATACATAATATGAATATAAATATCAATTACTCTAATTAATGGAAGGAACAATTAGGGTATTTCAAATATTATTTCTATTGAGTCTATCTAGCTAATCCATATTCTTAAAAATTTCAAAAAACACAATCAAAGCATTTCAAACATTATTCCTATTAGGTTTATTTAACCCATCCAAATTCTTAAATTTTCAAAGGATAAATAATGCTAGGGAGTCTAACCTTGTGATTGAATGAATTGATAAACTCAAAGAAAATAAAACGTTCATAGGGTACAAAGAACTTGTTGTGCCAGGCAGTACAACCCTCCATTTTCTTGTATTTTACTCACAAAACCCCTCCAAGAAAATTGAGTCCTTTCACTTTCCAACTTTGAAAACTCCTTAACTTGTATCTCATTAATGGATTCTTACTCCTCTAAATGTGCTCTTCAAACATCACTCAGCGGCCAAGTTTGCATATTTTGATTTGGAGCACTTAATAAATTTTAAGCCAAGTCTTTGGATTTTCAGACAAGTTGATGAAAACTTCACCGATGTACATCAGAGGAGTTACCACCAACTCCTCTGATGTACATCGGAGGAGTTCCGTCCAACCATGCCAATAAACGTTGAGCAATTATTTACTTTTTTACCTAAGAATTCCTCTCTATCACACAACTTTATTTCAACTCCTTTAGTGTCAACGCCTTCGATTTCATCGGAGGATTTATTTGCATTTCTTCCGACGAACACCAGCGCATTTCGTGCCAATTCCTCCGATACACATCGTAGGATTTCCCATGAACTCCTCCGATGTACATCGAAGAACTTTACAACAACTTTGTCATTTAAAACTATCCACCTACTCACATTTATTGTCCAAACTCACCCAAATCTTATACATAGGCACTCAACCTTAGTTTTTATTTTTTCACTCAACGCCAAATGAAGGAGATTAGACCCTAAGCACCAAGCACTTTTTTCATCTTTCTCTTCACTCTCAACCACCCATCATCTTCCATTTGTCAGGTACTCACCAGGTAAGCCCTAATTCTATCTTGCACCCATTCTTTCGTTGATTAGAGTATTATAGGGTGACGCTTTTTTCTTTTTTTTTTAATTTAATTGTTCGCCCTAATGACCAAGGACCTTTAAGACCTTCGCAGAATAGGTGCTCCAACTCTTCTTGTGCCATAACCCTACCCAGGTATTTGTATCACCCTGGACCCTTCCAACCTACCTTCACACCTTGAATATTTACCTTGCACAATTGCTCATCCTTTTCCACGATTGCTTACGATCCAGGAAGCACTAGAAGCCCCAAATAGTACGCATACTACCTGGCCCTATGTCGAGTTACCCATGATGGAATCCACAGACTCAAATCTCTTTTAAATAAGCTTCCAACTCTCGCGATCTTAGGTATCAACCCCAAAACTTAGCGCATATTTGATATGTAAAATTGGGTTATTATCGATTGTAACCGACATTCTTCACAATAGAGTCCTTGGTCCTTGCGAAAGAGTTATCACAAAAGTCACTGATTCAATTATAGATCTTCTTGTTAACTAGTTTGATAGTCATCATCAAAGTTTATGTAAATTTCCCTGATGTTCGCTATAACCATTCAAAGCACTTAATGTCAACTTCTTCGATACATTGGAGGAGTTCCTATAAACTCCTCTGATACATTTGATGAATTAAGAACAACTCTGTCGATTATCCACAACTTTTCCCCTTCATCGACAAGCTTGATATTAACTTGTCCAATGCACACTAAAGTCTATCAGAATATTTCACATTAACCTTTTCAATGGTCTTCAGAGAACTTATTACTAACTTCTTTGATTTGCATACCAGTTCATCGAAGAAGTTGGCATTAACCCTTCTGACTTTGGCCTTTTGAACCTCTTTTGAATTGGTTCCTTCTCCTCCCCTTACCAGAGTGCTCACCATGCTTGTCATTACACTCTCTTCATTAGATGACGATCTTCCACCCAACATTAGCTCAAGCGAATCCTCGAGTAGTTGAAGATACTCATATATAATATTTTTATATATCATACATGTTTTTATCTTTACATTAATCCCATCTTCACCTTGAAGGTTCAAACATGTCTCTAAGAAAGAAAGTGACCAGTAAAATACCTACCACTGAAGCCTCTGGAAGTGGCTACAAATTGAAGATGAACTAGACGTGGTTGGGGCCTTGTATGGCAACACCTCTGGACTCCTAGACAAGGAAGGGGATACAATCGGATGAGCGATGTGTATCAGATGTTAAAAAATCATATATTCTCCATTGATGTTGAAGACCAAGATGAATTGAAAATGTTCAAGAACATTAGAAGGTATGGAATATTTAGAGTAGCATCCTATGTTGTTGTGTTCCCTTGCATTGATGCCATCACTTGAATATTAAATCACATATATTTTTGGAATAGATATGTTTTTAACTATCAAAGTGAACCTATGACATCATTTCAACCCAAACACTTAGCAAGATGCTATCATCTTGAGAAGAGGACTAAGAAGTTGGACAACAAACTTCTCATTGACTTCGAATACACATACAAGGAGCTATCACCTAGGTGGTACAATCCAGACAAGCAATTCAAACTTGGAGCCAGGAGAGGGTACCCTACGACAATCCTAATGTTTCCTCATTGGTATATGGTATCCATGCTATGCAGGCTTTATGGGGAGAAATATGCCTCCCAGTTCTCCTTGTCATACATGCCTTCGATTTATTATTGTGCAGACGAAGGCTTATCATTTAAATGGGACGACATCTTGTCGGCCAACCTCACAGAAGCCATCATTACAATTGTGGAAGCTCAGTCGAGAAATATCCCAAGTTTCCACATGTCTTCATACCTCGTGGACATCATGTGTGTCGCACACCAATACCCAAAGATGGGTTAGAAATGGAAACAGTTCGATGAATCCATTCGCATATACTGCTAAGTGTTACCCATGATTTTGGTCATCATGATGGTGTACTCAGGCTCCTCATAAGAACTTTCTCCTGAGAAAACTGACATTCATCTCTTCCCAGAAAACATACTTTTAAAGAGAGTTCGTAGGTTGCTAATATACCAGGGTGTGAGAATGACCCATTCTCGCAGGCTGCCTTAAGCTAGGGTGTGAACTTCTCACACTATGCTACATAGCTAGGGTGCGAACCTTCTCTAAAGCTTGGAAGAAGATGAATTATCGATGGTTTTAGAAGGGAATCTTCTAGAAGAATGGGTTGGCATTCGAATGGTTATCCTTGTACTGGATTCCCCGATATTGTGGGATCATTCTTATCCAAGTAACCATCTCATTCTCTCCTATATATTGATGGAATTCTGATGGAAAAGGTTAAGCAATATTCATTGGAGGATTGGTGAAAGAATTGTGTGAAGGACCTAGCTTGAACAGGAGCTTGGAGACTCTAGCAAGTCTATCAAGAGGATTTGATCTTCTTCATACAAGGATTGAGAAAGTGTGTGTGTTGGAGCTAAGAGCCACCAAGAGGAAGCTTGCGACATCAAGGTGATCAGGTTGTAATCTTCTACTTTCAATTAATATGATACAGTGGCATGTTCCTTTCCCATAAAGCTATTCTCACTTTATTGTGTAATTCCTTGATCATACACATAAGTTGACAGTTGAATATATTTTGATATCTTCACTTTGGTTAGTTTGTGTTGTCTTGGTCTTGACTTCACGAGAGCACCGGAGCGAAGAGGGAGAAACATAGACCCTAGGAAGCGATACAAAGGTATGTTACTTGTTCCTCCCTACTAGCTAATTCAATGGTCAAAACTTAGGGAAAGAGTCATGTCCTGTCCTATTTTCTTCTAGATCCAGGTGGATCTAGGGAGATCTGTTAGTGTCTGCACCTACTGATTAGTCCGATAACAAAATTGGCGACTCCGCTGGGGAGATAACCCGTTTTCTTTGTGGTTTTTGGTATTTTTCCTTGGCCATTTGCTCTTGCATTACCTTTCTCCATTCATATCAATCTCTGAGTCTTCAGGACACCCTGATAGACCCTCTGGGTCCAGAGGCCTTTTCAAATTGTGTGTCTTTTTCCAAAATTTTGATTAGTTTCATACATTCTCGCACTGCACTCCACAGTAGCCTGTGAGAATATGCTGATTTCGCACCTTGCTTTTAGGTTCAGTGCGAGGTTCTCGCACTCTGCTCAAAGCTCACCTGCGAGAATCAACTATTCTCG
This sequence comes from Picea engelmannii, assembly GCA_009831015.1. Lineage (NCBI taxonomy): Eukaryota > Viridiplantae > Streptophyta > Pinopsida > Pinales > Pinaceae > Picea > Picea engelmannii. Next base: position 106,004 of record ML807591.1, read on the forward strand.
CACTGTGTAACACTCTCAGCCTACGAACCCTGTTTTTCAAAATTTTGGCTTTATGACTTTTGCATGATCAACTGCCCAGATCAGTATTGGTGCCTAACTAGAGCTTTTTGGACCATTGGTTGATGTTTTCTTGTCTTTGTTCTTGTGCACGAACAATCTTAGGATTTCAAAGGCTCTTCCTGTCACTTGTTCTTCACTTTCATTTCTTGACTTTTCTTGGCAAAGCTATACTCTCTCATCTCGGAATCTGAGTGTGCTTGTTTGGTTAAGGACCGGCGATCGGTTGAAAGTTGAGCTTCTTTGTCTTTATCATTTGCTCATTGTTTGAAAGATCACTTTTCTCATGCAATTGAAAAGACTAGTTTGGTTTGCTTGTTATTTTTGTTTCCATTGAAAGAGTGATTTGGGTTTTTATCTATTGCTTGTTCATTGGTTTTTTTATTTTCTTCTCTCTTACCATCATGGTGTAGGTCATTTTTGAAAAGTGAACAAACGTTTTTCTTTCAAAGGCATTTTCGTTTTTGAAAACATTGAAAATCAATTGTTGAAATTATTGAAAAAGGAACAATAGGGAATTTTTATTGATGCGTGATTTGTTGCAATTGCATTTTAAAGGAAATTGTGTCTTGTAGTTCAAGGTTGATCTGGAAAATTTCTCTTTCCCTCCCGTACATAGGATTTATTGAATGAAAATTGATATATTTCATTCTCATCCATGCATCATTGGGTCAGAGTCTCATACAACATCAGTTTCATCTCCATTTCATTTGAGTAACAACAACTCTTAATAACACTGCGCAATTGTAAAATTTAACTAGTAACTCTTTTCTAGGGCTCTATTACACCAACATTTATCTAGGATAGCACTTTGGAATAGGAAGAGAGATACACTCTCCAAAGCACAAAACACACAATAACATCTTGTGTTAAGGAGTGTTAAATTCCATTTACAACATCTTGTCCTGGGAAGCCCTTCTCACACAAGGGTCAAACACGAGGTTGCATTTATATTGACAGAGTTACTCACCCTGCTTTGTTGATATCGGTGTAGAGATTGCACGTATTACGGGGGTCACTCGGAGGTATACCCACAATGATGAGTGGAAGCCTTTTGAGTTGATTTCGGGCTAGATACCCTGCCCTTGCGTGTGGATCAGACTGTTGACTGTCCCCCCAGGCTTTATTGTTGTCAGTGGTAACCTTAGTGGCCTATATTTCTAGGTTCTTACACGAGGTGACTGTGAAGGGGAAATTCTTCACGGTACCTGGAATCGACGTTGACCAAAATCACTCGGGCTCCTTGGAGGGTATACCCACGATTATGTGTGGGAGCTTGCACCAGGGTGTAAGTCCATTAAGAAGGTCGTCAGCGTAACTTTTCCACCCTAGCCCAGCCCCTTCTCGTCTCGTTGTTGCGACGTTGGATTTCATCACCAACTAGTGGCTTCGGAATTAGAAGGTCTTGTTTGCTTGGTGTTGCTTCCTAGATTTTGTTTACTAGCGCGTGTTGTTTGTTTACCAAAGTTGACCATAAGATTTTCTTCGTGAAGTTTGTCACTCGGTTACAATAGCTCCTCCACGTCATTCACGTAGAATGCAGGGTTTATCTCCAGAGCATCTGGAAGGTTCTCAACCCTTGCCTACAAGTACACCTGAGGGCTCTCCTCAACAAAGTGAAGTCCCATTCATCACCACACCACAAGTGGAACAAACTGACTCTCTAGAAAATTTCTGAATCACCAATACTCGAGAGGACTTTCGACTTCACCTTGATTCTGGGTGACCGTTTATGCGACTAAATTCTTCTGGAGACTTAGTTGTTACATCTTCTGGATCACCAGTTGGACCCTTTCCTGGCATAGAAGGCCAAGATCTTTTTTGGTCTACAGGTGTTTTTCGATGGGACCTTTTTGGTCCAGGCTCACCTATGATTTCCGAAATCACCCCACCTGTGATTTCCGAAATCTCTAGTCCAGAGACAGTACCGTTTACTACCGCCTATCACTTTACCGTCCTTATCGAAATGGCCCATCACACAGATACTACGAGTGTTCCAACTGGGTTTACTGCGGTTAGTCTCGCTCCCATCAGCACACCGTGAATGACCAACGTCACTCCGACATTACCACCCAGATACCGTGCGTTGAATGCTTCCATTCCCACTCCTACACAAACCCCATCTGGCTCTCCTGGTGGTCCTTCTTCTTTTGGGCACTCTCTTCCCGGTTTTATTCCGACACTCCCTCAATTTCCTTTTGGAGGACCTTCCTCGTCTTCTACTAGCAGTCTTAATCCTAGTGGCACTATTCCGTCATTCACACCAAATTACCAGATTCCCATTGGTGGACAATTTCCCCAAGGTGGCATGACTCAACCCCCTCTCAGCGGGCAAATTCCTATTGGAACGCAAATTCCAATTGGAACACAACCCCCAATTGGAACACTGCCCCCAATTGGAGCACCACCTTCGATAGGAGGACCGACCCCACCTTTTGGAAAAACCATACCTCCGTCCTTGGCCCAATATTGGAATCAGTTGATACAACATCCTCCTCAATCGATCGGGGGGCAGCAGTTTCCAGCTACGTCCGTAATACCCCCTAGTATGGGCCAACCATATCCAGGTTCGTTCAATCCTATTTGGGGGTCGACTGCTCAAACTCAAGTCCTTGTTCCAGGGTACAATCCTATGAGCTACTATCCTCTCCAACCACCACTGAATCTGCCTAGGTCCTCAAATTATATGTAGACTGCTTATGGTCCTACTGGTTTGCCGACGGGGCTTCCTCCCCAAAGCCACCAGTACCCACAGGTGAATCGACAGTTACCCTTTATCGCCACTTTGGATCTTCCAGATTTGTCAAAGATTTTAAATGATCCAATTCGTCACTCTCCTCAATGGCCTGCTATACCAGCCAAGCTACCATCGGACATTCCTAAATTCGACGGCAAAGCGAGAGAGGACCCGAACAATAACGTTATGACTTTTCACCTCTGGTGCTCATCCAACTCGTTGATGGATGACTCTATTCGTTTACGTCTTTTTCAACGAACTCTCACAGGTTCTGCTACAAAGTGGTATATAGAATTGCCACGAAGTTTCTTCTCTGACTTCAACATGCTAGCTATGGATTTCCTCACACACTACCAATTACCGATTCATTATGACACGGGGACCAAGATTTTGACTTCTTTCAAACATAACAAAGCCACTCATATCTCCGATCACATTCATGAGTGGCGACGGAGACGACGTCTCATTAAACTCGAACTCCATGATTAGCTGCTGGCAGAATGGTTCACAAAATCATTTGTGAACGACATCGGTCGTGACATCACCATGGGTGGAGTAGTCACGGAAGAGCAGGCCATAAGTCGTGCTCAATATCTTGACCTCGTTTACTCGCAAATGGGTACCCTTTACGATTTACTACCTGACTTACCTCGTCCTTCCACTTCCGCCACTTCAACTACTCCAGCTGCTTTGCATGCAGCTGACGATGTGATTGGCACTTTCCAGGCCCAACCACATGCCGCCTCAAGCGCAAACCCCAAACCTGCTTCTTCTAATGTTCAAAATGCTCCGTCTCTTTCCCCTCCCACCGGCAAGACTTCTGAGGTAAATGCAATTCAATCTACCCCAGCCGGTAAAAACAAATCAAAAAAAGGAAGGGGTAAGAATAAGGAGGGAAAAAATACTTCTTAAGCAGAGCAAACCAAAACTACCCCTGTTGACGATCGGGATAAGCGCAAACCTCGATATCCTTGTCTTATCTGTGGTGATGATCACTACATGAAGGATTGTCCACGACGCACCGAGGTCACTAAGTTCCTTCAAGGAGCTCCAAAACCACCTTCTCTGGCTGTTTTGTCCCAACCCTTCCCGTCTCAACAACAGGCTCAGTTGGTCATTCATGACCAACCCTCATCTTCTACTACATCCTATGTATCAATGTGTACTGGCGATTCAAAGAAAAACGACATTGCCCTCACCACTCGAGCCAAATATTATTCTCCCTCTAAAGAGAAGGTTGATGATCTACCTCCTTCATTGGTACCACCCTCTCCCGCGACTCCACCTACCAACGGTCCTCTTCATCTTGAATGACCGAGCCTCGACACAGTTCTTCGACCTCCCCCAAAGGGCGTCATTCGGAAATCATCTTTCAATCCTCATGCTCATGCTACCCAGAACTACAACATTGTTGAAGATCTGGCCCAAGCACCTTCTGCGATGTCATCCCTCGAAGTCCTTCAAATTTGTCCTACGCAACGGAAGGCACTGTTGAAATCTATCGGTGGAATCTATCCGACAGATACGAATTAATAATTTTTGACTTGCAGGATCACATTCCAAGGTTACCCCCTCAACTCGCGTTCCAGATCCAAGTGATTGTCTCTGACAAAAACATTTGTTGAACCGTTATCGATGAGGGTGCCTCGACATGTGTCATGTCTCTTGCTTGCTGGAAAGCCATTGGCTCTCCTTCTTTGAATGAATCCTAGAACACTCTTAAGGCCTTCAATGGATCTGGTTTTAAGCCCTATGGTGTCCTTCCTTCGTTGCCCATCATGTTAGAAGGAAAAACGGTCCAAGTCGAAGTGGAAGTCTTTGACGCTCCCCTTGATTACAATCTTCTGCTTGGCCGCAGCTGGATTGATTCCATGCGCACCGTTGTGTCGACCCTTTTCCGTGTGGTACGTTTCCCCCATCAAGGAAAGGTCGTCACCGTCGACCAATTAGCCTTCTTTAATTCGGATACCCGTACTGGCAACGTAACGTTCATCGCTAAAACCCCACCGGGTTATGAGAACATCGGTGTGGGCCTTCTCAAGGACTCTTCATTAATGGGTACTTTCCCCATTCCACCGCCTGATGTTCCACGCTCATCTGTTGCTTAAATCAACATGATATCCACTTCGATTCATGAACTTCCTACGTCTCACGACCCCTGGATAGTACCTGACCCTGGAGATCATCTTCGTTATGACGACGAAATGTCGTTAAGTTCGGTCGAATTTGCCTATCAGGCCATTCAATCAACAACACCTTCTACCCCCTCTCTTGGTGAGTTGTCTCCAGATCCTTTCCGTGTCATTTTTCCCACTGACGAGATGATCATGTCTGTCATGGAGGACACCCCTTGGGATGATGGAAATCATCGTTCCATCCTCTTTCTGGAGCAACATACCCTTGAGCACTACCAACGGATATCGACCTCGTCGACCGTTTTTGTCATCTCAACCGTTCCCGGGTCCACACACGATGTGTTTTCCGAAGGGAACTTAAGCAATATCTCACCCACTATTCCCCTTGACATCTCCGTTAAACTTGGGATTGTCGAAAATGTCCATATCGGAGCTTCGTGTTCCTTTGACGAAATCGTCACCTACACATCCCTTTTCAAAGAGTTTCATGACATCTTCGCCTAGAGCTACGAAGAACTGTCGGGTATCGACCCTGAGATTGTGATACATGAGATCAAGATATACCCCGATGCTAAACCCATCCGACAACGCCTTCGTCCAGTTCACCCACGTAAAGAGGCTGCTATCAAGCTCGAAGTCGAGAAACTTCTTAAAGATGTCTTTATTTATCCGGTGGCCCTCACTGACTAGGTTTTCAATCTTTTCCCGATCGACAAGAAACAAGGAACAATTCGTGTATGCATTGATTATAGGGATATCAACAAAGCTTGTCCCAAAGACAACTTTCCTACCCCCTTCGTCGATCAGATTGTCGACGATTGCGTCGGAAGTGAAATCTTCTCTCTTATGGATGGTTTCTCCGGGTATAATCAAATCAACATTGTTCCCGAGGATCAACATAAGACTGCTTTTATTTGTCCTTGGGGCACTTTTGCCTATCGAAAACTTCCTTTCGGTCTTGTTAGCACTTGGTAAATTTCCTAGAGGTTGAAAAAGAAGAAATCTACAAAGGTAACTTTATCCAACCACTTTTAAAGCTGGGATCTGGCCCTTCCAGCTTCAGAGAGGGATCTCTCTATATGATTTAGCTTTGTTTATAACTTTAGATGTTAGGCTAGGTAAAAATATAGGTAGGTTTTTGTTGTCAAAGTGTTTTTAAATTGGTTGAGACAGTCTACACATCCATTGGGCTATGGGGTCTGTGTTTAAATAAATAGGAAATACAACCAAAAACAATAAAGAAGACTTTCACAGGGCGAGATAATATACTCACTGGATCTTTTAGTAGCTTAAAATGATGGACAGAAGAAAATATGAGAAAGACAAATTCAACTAAGAAGCAGTTAAGAATTTCTTAATTGAAAACATCATAAGATAAACATTCAAAATCTTTAAAGTCGGAAACAGGGTATCCAAGATAAATCCTGCAACATACGTTACTCTTAAAGATTAGTTTCGGCAAACAATATGATCACTAAGCAAGAATAACATTTAACTGATAGAATAAACATCACCAATGAATACACGCAAGAATCCTGTAAAAGTGCCTCCTTTTATTAATGGCAGATCTCTTCAATAATGATACAGTCTGATAGCGTCAGGGTGTAAAGATCAACAACCCCCAATACTTCGAAAGGTGAAGTATTTATAATTCAAATTACAAACGTTCCTGTCGTAACTGATCAGGACGTGCTCATTCTATTTTTAGTCTAACTAATTTAACTAATAAAAACTGCTTGATGACTAGGTGTAACTGCTTGCTGAATTCTGGGGTAGGCTATTGGCGAGGTTTCTGCACAACCTCTTCTGACTGTACAGGTGATTGGACCTGGACAACTCATCTACTAATCGAGCAGATCACAAAGTTCCTCCCATCTGAGATGACTAGGCACAGTGACTTTGAGCAGTCTCCGATACACTTCGTCCATTTCCGTATATTTGGCGAATGTGGGCTTGGTGAGGAATATGTATCGAATCTTGTGCTGGATGCTGATGTCAAATTGAAGAGTGTCCAGGAATGCTTTTCCAGTGATGCTCCCTTGTATGCCGACGAACTTTGAACTGTCCTTAGACACTTCAGACAGTCTCTTTTTGAAATCTGGGAGTGTCATTAGTTTATCATTAATAACCTTCAGATCGGGGAGACCTTTCTTCTGGAGAGCCTTGATCTTGTTGAAGAATTTTTGTACCCCAAGGTCCATGGTCTGAACCTTTTCTTCTAGTTGAAGCATTAATCCTCTTTTGGTCAAAACTATTTTGACCTCAAGGATGGTCTCTGTTCTATCCTCGATCTTCAACTCTTCTAGCTCTTCTCTGGTCTTAGAGTTTAGGAATTTGATGATCTCATTTGCCTGAGTTGGTCTATCTCCCAATTCTACTCTGATCTTTTCAATGGCTTGTTTACTCCTCTGGACCAACTCGTTCTGCTCAAACATAATTTGGATCATGGGCCAGATTTCATTTATGGACTTTGTGATGGGTGTCCATACATTCTCTTTGACCTCAGCCAAAGTCTTCCCTGCCATTGTTTGCTTTTGGAGCTGCTGTAGTTCCTTCTTGAGATGCTCAGTTATCTATTTCTCTTTGGAGAGACTGGTCTGGAAAGAAGTTTTGAGTTCCTGGAGGTTCTCAACTTCCTTCTTAAGCCTGCTGATTTTAGTCTCTTGCAGGTTCATCTTTTCCAGAGATTTGGTGAGGTCGGTTGTTCCCTCTTGTGATGTCACTAGTGTTGCTAATGGAATTGTTGTTACTGTTGTAGTGCTCAATCCTGCAATTGGGATAACTCTCAATGGAATGCCTTCCATTGGCTTCATCTGTTCTTTCTCTTTCAATAATCTCTCCATCTCAACTTCCATTTCTTTGAGCTGAGCATTCTGCTCCATGAACAACTTTAGCATCTCGTCCTTCTCACCTTCTTTCTCTGCTATTTCTTTTGCCTGTGAGTCCTCTGTGGGCGGGAGTTTCAACTGTTTTCTCAAGGATGCGACGTCTGCATTCTTCTTCTTTATCATCTCTTCTGTAGCTTTGACATTTGAAGGATCATAGCCGATATTGAGAACCAGCTCTTCCAAAGTTTTAATTCTGTTATCTTTTGCGAAGGATGAAATCTTCTCAAGCTTGAGATGAGTTTGAGCATTGTTGAGTGACACCTGCAATTTTTCCGCTGAAGCAGAAGCATGCACCAATGTGTGAAATACCATTTCTCCTGTCTGTTTATGCAAATCCATCTGATCTGCTGGGTGCACATCCTTCATCTGGAACTCGAAGGTGGCCCTCTTGTAGTCTGTGATTACCTTTTGGTCTGGTACCTGCGCCTGGAGGAAAGCCATGTGCATCATGCCCTTCTCTGTGTCAAAAGCAGATAGCAACCCGTGTTGCGCAGTTGACATTTTCTTTCAAAACTGAGCATAGGTACTGCTGGTGAGAGTCTGATTCTTTTTCTTAATCATCTCGTACTTCTTGAAGATGCTCAACTTGGGCCCAGTCTTGCTCGGCTGAGTGTCTAGTGGGGAGCCTGAGGATTTCTTCGGTACTACTGGGGTGATTTCCTTATGAAGGACCGTCCCGAAGGGTGGAATGACAGATCTGACCACTGTGGTAGGCGGGACTTCTATTTCTCCGGTTGGACCGGGAACTGTGGTGATCTTGGGCCTCTTCATGTGCAACTGGAACTCCTCGGACGACACCTCCGTGACATGCGGAGATGATTCTTGTCGGGGACTTTTTTCCTTAGGGACCTGTGGCGTGGAAGTTGGAAGTACAGTGGTCGAGGGAACCTATTGTTTCACTTCGACCAATGTGTCAGGCATCCACACTGTCTGATTGGCAAATTTTTCAATCTCGGGCTTGGACTCATGAACATACGGGATGTTTTTATTTTTCACCCGCATTTATGAAATAATCCTGGTTGGATCATAGTGCCATGGGAAACTCGTAAAGAATTTCATTTCTTTCAACATTTTGTCCGCTTCTTCCCCGGCGCCTCGACTGTTGCAGATGAAGGAGCCAATCTACCCCTTGATTCGAAGATGTTGTTTCTTCTTCAAAGATACGAAATGAATGTCATCTGAATTCATGATCTGCCTTATGTATTCTAAAGAAAAGATTCTTACCGGCACATATTTGGGCAACTTGTAAGGTGCCAACTCACACTCGAATACTCTGATCTCGGTGTGGTTTTGATATAGGTACCAATCTCCGGTCTTTGAGTTGTCCGAGAGATGCAGAATTCTCTGGACTTCGTCGTTTATTCCAGGCTCGGGCCTACCGCTCAACATGCTTACCATCGGGTGGTAAAACAGATCAATGAAAGCCTTGAAGCTATACTCTGTGGAGTTGTGCTTCAGCAAAGAGGTCCATGTTGTGACTGGCTAAGGCCTTCCATCTGCGTCCATATTCTGCATGGAGAAACTGAATTTATCTGCTTGAAAATAAACAAACATGTACGCCAATATAGATGAGTATCTGAACATGCCTTCTGTGCCAAAATTCACGAACTGTTCGTGAATATTGTCGGCCAAGAAGGTGCTGTAATCAAACCGTGTTGTGGGTTTTTCATCATTAGAGAAAATGGATAGAAAACCTAGAATGGGCTCATCTACCCACTGGTCGGAATAGTACCCTAACAGAGCACAAAGGGGGGAAACGACCTGGTTTCCCTTGGTGGAGAAAATGGATGGGGGGTAAGGGGGATTTGTGGAAGGGAATTGAGCAGAGGTGAGAAGGAAAAGCTCGAAAATTTGAGCTCTTTGGGGAAAATTCATCTTCTGGTATAACTCGGTGAGGATTTCTAAGTTCAAAGGAGACGTAGATTCAGCACGGGGAATTTGCATCATATGGTCTATGTATTCGGGAGTGATGAGAAACAGTGTGTCTCCGGATGAGGATATGACGGATCTCTGTTCGGGGATGTAGTGAGCTTGGAATTTAAGTGCGAACTCGGGGAAATGATGTATCTCGGGGAAAAGGTAAAGGGGAAAATTGGAGTCCCAGAGTCCAATTTCATCGCTCTGGTCCAGGAAAACCTCTCGGAGCCATGACTGGAGGTCTGAAAAGTCGAAATCACACTTGGTATCAGCGATCAGTCTGTCGTTGTCGACCAATGGGATTTTATCCAGGTCGACAGGAGGCGGGAGAAAAGGATTCTCCTCTCCTTCTGCTTGTCTAGGCTTTGGGGCCATATCTGCAACAGTACCTGGAAATAACACAAATTTAGTGGGGTCGACTGACTGTGGATGAAGGCAATGGGATGTAACGGAGGGACTAGCTATGAAATTTTCTGGTGCGATGAGTGAACAGTGAAAATGGTGGAGAATGGTAATTTTATTTAAAACAGGGGTCGGTTGGATGCGGGAGACAGGTCAGCATGGTAACAGGTATGTTATCCCGTAATAAATGAACAACAGGCCACTTGGGGGTGAGATGGCAAATGACGGTGGTCGAAACATACGGGCGGGTGACGTGGAGGCTAGGGATTGGATGTAAAAGTCGTGATAAGGGGCTGGTCATGAGTGAAAGGGTAGGGGTCTGACAGCAGGGACTGACAACAGTTATGGGATGCGACATAACTCAGGAACAAGTGGGACAAGTGGAATCAGTGGAAAATGACGTCCCTGGGTGACGGGGGCTGTCAGATAGCATATGGTGATGTGACTATCATAGCCAATAGGATGACGCCAAGTATGACCAGGGGCCCGCCAGAGAAAAATAACCATTCCGGACCCCCCCCCCCTCGGTTAAAAGCAGATCATTCGGGGGGGTTCGAAATCCAATTAGAACCGTTGATCTACGCGCCCGTTTCTTGGCCGCAGATCTTAGCACACCGTTTATCTCTCATTCCGGACCCCCCCTCCATTAAAGGCAGAATGGACGGGGGGGTCTGGAATCAAATCTGGGCCGTGGATTTACGTGCTCGTTCCTGTACCGTCCAGATTTGCGCGATTCTTATTACCAATTCCGGACCCCCCCCGGTTAAAAACAGAACGGTCGGGGGGGTCCGGAATGCTCTGTGCACCGTAGATCTGGGCGCCACGATCTGGACCGTCGAAAAGTGCATGGAGCATAAGTCAGGAGCGAAGAAATATGCGTTGGGAAAACTTAGGATAGGTGTATCTTATGGGTTTTTTCCCAAACTTTTCACATAGACACCACCAAGGGACTTCAACCAAACTATCTTTAGGCATTTGAGACATGGTGTAACCTTTTTCATCAAGCTGGTTTTATTGGGGTGAAACAAATAAAGTGACTAACCTACATGCTAACCTATCTTCCTAGGACAATTAACCCAGATTAGACTGTTGGGTTAAGAAATTACTCTACCTTAGGGCTATCTGACCAGGATTAGACAGTCTGGTCAAATTTATTCACTAATCTAACCTAAGGGCTATCTGACCAGGATTAGACAGTCTGGTCAGATTTATTCATTACCCTATCAACATTAAATTTAAAAAGAACTTGGCCATGCTTGAAAGGTATGGCCAAGTTACTATTATTGCACGGGGCTCTCAATTCAATTCTTTTATGCCCTCTTTTTCTTTTCTTTTTTCTTTTTCTTTTTCTTTTCTTTTTTCTTTTCAAATTATTTGCAGAATGAAAAATCATTTGTCAACAAAAATACTAGAGACAGATAATATCTCAGTCACCAGTTGATTCCCATAAATTATGGGGTGATAATAGCGGCTCCACCTGGGGATGGTACTTTCCTTGTGAAATGCCAAGAATCCTGGTTCCTGTAGTCCTGAAAATTTCTGCCTAGCAGTCTTTGTTTGTTTTATTCTCAAAAATTGGAAAAACAGTGGTCAGCAGCTTAGGGCCTTCACTTCGGGCTTCAACCAACTGACTAATGTTCCTCACTCAAAAACTGCAAGTGAAAAATGAAACTTAAACTGGTATGTACAATGGAGAGTGAGCACTCAAATCTTCTATTGAGGTGGGACATAATGTTTCAGCATTCTGCCATTCACAGGTGCTCCTGGCAGATATGACCCATCGACATTGTTTAGCAAGAAGGCATTGTTTCCCCTGAAAGCTTGGATCATGTATGGCCCTGTCCACAGATTGTCAAATTTCCCATGCTTTCCCTTGTCCTCATTCCTGGCATTCCATCTCAAAACCAAATCTCCCAACTCAAAATCATCTTCCTTGGTTCGTTTGTCGAAAATCTTTTTGATGTTTTCTTGAACTACCTGTGTTTTGTTGAAAACATCCTCCCTAGACTGCTGCAACTGGATCATCTGGTTGATCCTTCTCTGTGAATCATTTGGCTCAGCTTGTACCTCTTGAAGTAACTTCATGACAGGAACTCCCAAATAAGTGGGGAAAACTGCCTCTGTACCATAGACAAGATGGTATGGTGACATACCAATTGACCTTTTGGTGGTCAGTCTGTCAGCCCATAAAGCAAACACCAACTTGTTGTGCCATGATTTTTTGTTTTCCTGCAATGTTTTCTTGATGATATTTACCAAAGTTTTGTTTGAAGATTCCACCAGCCCATTCCCCTGAGGGTAGTAGGCTGTGGAATGCCCCAAACCAATGTGATACTGGTTGCAAAAATCTATGAGTTTCTTCGACCGAAAGGCAGCTGCATTGTCAGTTATAATCTTCCTAGGACAACCAAAACGAGATAAAATATTATTTTCGAGAAATTTAATAATAACAGAGTCAGTGGCTTGCCTGCTTGGTACTGCCTCGATCCATTTGGTAAAATAATCGGTGGCAGTAAGAATCCACCTGTGTTGGCTTGAAGAAGGGGGGTGTATTTATCCAATGAAGTCAAGCCCCCATTGCTGAAAAGGGGCTTCAACTGAGATTGGTTTCAGAGGTAAAGGAAGGAGCTTCCTTTTGCCTTCAAACAGTTGGCACTGGTGGCATGCTGTTACCTTCTGGTGCACATCAACAAACAAGGTGGGCCAGTAGAATCCAGCTCTGAGTATTTTGTTGGCTGTAACCTTCCAGTTCAAATGGCCACCACATTCTCCTGCATGAAACTCTTGCAAAACTTTATCAGCTTCATCTTTTAGTAAACAATTTAACAGAATGCCTGCAGGATCTTTCCAATACAAATTTCCTTCTAGAATACAGAATTTCAAAGATTTCAACTTTAAAAATCTAGCTTTAGTCTTAGTCAAACCAGGGGGAGCTTGTAAATTTTGTAAAATGAATATAAGGTCTGCATACCATGGAGAGTTGAGAAATACCTCTCTCATGTTTGGAGTCGCCATCTCACCCTGTTCATCTGCCACATCTAGAAAATTAATGTCAAGAGCATGAAAGTTAGATTCAGCCATTAATTTAGCAAGGCCTTGACCTTTGATTAGTTTAGTGGGCTTAATCTCTAAATCGTATTCTAAAATGACAACAATCCATTTTCCCCTTCTTCCATCTGGATTGTCTTGTGTCAAGATGTCCTTTACTACCGCGTTCAGAACAGAAGCTATGGTGTGGGAATGGAGAATGTAGACCCTAAAGTCTTTTAGGGATTTTACCAAAGCAAAAGCTTGCTTCTCCATGATCTTGTAATTCAGAGTAGCATCTCTTAATGCTTTGCTAAAGAAAGCTATGGGTTGTTCATACCCTTCGTTGTTCTTCTGCAGTAACACCGCTGCTATAGTATGTTCAGAGGCGAAAGAAAAAAGATAGAAATCCTTAATAAAATCCGGACTGATCAAAACTAGGACTTCTGTGAGTGCTCATTTGACCTGTTCGAAAGATTGTCTGGACTCAGAGTCCCATTTTATTTTTACGTCCTTTTTAAGCATGTTTGTAATGTTCTTGAGGAGTTTTGCTAGATTGGGAATGAATCTACGCAGAAAATTAATTCTTCCGATAAAAGACTGTAGTTCTTTGAGGTTCCTGGGATGTTCTAAATTTTGTATAGCTTCGATTCTTCTAGGGTATATTTTGATTCCATCTTTAGAGATGATGTGTCCCAACAGTTTGCCTTCTTCTAACCCGAAAAGACACTTCTTAGGATTTAAATAAATCCCAAACCTCCTACATTTTTCGAAAACTCGTCTGAGGTGCCTTAGGTGTTCGTCATCAGATTGGGAAAACACAGTCACATAATCTAGATAGACGACAATGAACTTCCCTTATTCTTCCACGAAGGTGATATCCATCACCCTTTGGAATGTGGCTCCTGCATTCATCAAACCAAAAGGCATTTTCACATACATGAAAGTGCCCCATGGTGTGGTGAAGGCAGTTGTGTCTTGGTCGTCCGGGTGGACTAAGACTTTATTGTAACCTGAGAAACCATCCAGCAGAGAAATTCGACTAGACCCGACCACCCTTTGCAAGATGTGGTCCATTTTCGGCAAGGGGTAATTATCTTTCAGGGAGACTTTATTCAGATTTCGAAAATCTATGCAGAGTCTTATTTCCCCAGTTTTCTTACGCGTAGGGACCATATTAGAGACCCACTTGGAAAAACGTATTGGAACTATGATCTTGGCATCGTACATTTTCTTGATTTCCTTTTCTACTAGGGGGAGCAACTTGGGGTTTATCCTCCTAAGTTTCTGTCTAAACGGTTTTTGGTCTTCTTTTATTGGAATCCTGTGTTGTATGATGCTGGTATCATAGACTTTCAAATCTTCATAGCCCCAGGCAAAAACATCCGAAAATTCTTTGAATAGTTCAATGTACTTGAGTTTTTTCTCTGGGGGTAATGATTTAGACAGTTTGACCATCCTAGGCTTCTCTTCAGTCCCTATATTACAGTCTTCTACCTCTTGTCCATGAGCTTCTATTTTTGGTTTTTTGGCTACGTCATTAGAATCAAACAAGTCCTCTAAAGGAACTAGGCCTCTAGGTAAAACATTGCTTTTCAACTGTAAAACGTCAGCATCCAATTCGTCATTACCTAATTCTTCTGAATCTACGGTATTTACACTGTCAATTTCAAAATCGGAATTATTTACATTTTCATCTTCATTCTCTAAATCTATATTTCTACATTCAAAATCGTTTTTACATTGTAGAAAATCTTCAATCTGATCGTCATTACCAAACACTTGCCAGTACCTGATATTATCGGGAATGGTTGGTCTACATCTCACTTCAACAGTATATGGACGAGTCAGACGGAAAGGAATCTTACAGGTGGCAGCTGGGGTGGCTAATCCGTCTGCTAGAATATTCTATCCCCTTGGCATTACCTGCAAGTCAACTTCAGTAAAACACCGCAAGGCATCAAGAACAACATTCCTATAAGCTCTAAGCCGAGGGTGTTTCGCAGCATACTCACCTTTAATTTGCTTGATTATTAAATCAGAATCACCTCTTACCATAATCTTTTTGGCACCAACCTTTTTCAGAAGCTTCAAACCGAGCATCAAAGCTTCGTACTCGGCAACATTGTTAGTGCATTGGAAATTTAATTTGTAGGAATGATTTTCTGAGTACTTTTTTCTATGATTATGCAGCCAGACTCCAGCTCCTGCTCCTTCTTTACTCACAGCTCCATCAAAATCCATGCTCCAGAAATCAACGGGTAGCTCTTCAGTTATCACATTCTTCATCTTTGCTACCTCAATGCTTTCTTGGCTTTCATCTTGAGTAGATGTGTCTTCCATCAACTGAGTATCTTGTTCTTCCGTATCACCATCATTGTACAAGATGAACGACTATAAATCAGAATGTGTAGAGTAAAGGGGATAATTGTGCGGTTTCTCTTGGCTACTGACCATGTACTTCATCAATGTTTCTCTGTATAGCCTTCTCTGTTGCCCAAACACTGGGATTGTGGCGTAAGACATATCCAGCTGCAGGGTTCCTTTCAACTTCGCCCCCCAAGACCGAGATAGCAACATTCCATATTTCGGCGGGATGTCTGCAACCACCACATCCATTACCATGCTTTTCACAGGAATCTGGACCAAGGTGATGCATAGATCCTTGATCAGACCAATACATTTGACTTTGTTGGAGTCGAACGAGTGTAAATCCTTGTATGGTCTGGTGACTTCCAGTCCCAGTTTTTCCATTACTGCCTTGGGCATTAGGTTGTGAGAAGCACCCAAATCCAGCATAGCGTTATGCAAGATCAAGTCATGTATGTTCAAACTGATATAAAACGGAGCAACCTCACCAGTATCGTCTCAACCATCTACTTCAGGTCCAAAAAGAAGCTCGGGTCGATCGTCAGTAAGGTTCATAGTGTCTGAATGACTTGCTGATCCAATGGTTAAGGCCTTCGTGCCTATGTCAAGTTCAATGGCCAGTTCTTTGATGACCTGTGAACGATAACCGCCTCTATTCATCAACTCTGTAAGTGGGATGGGAATTTTTATTTTGGCTAATTCCCCCTCAAGGCTAAAAGGTGCAGGGTTTCTGCTCATCGATTCTGGTTTATCCACCGTATTCTTCTGCTCAGAAGTACTTGGTGGGTAAATAGGTGAAACCTCGAGCTGTGATGGCCTTTTCAGAATGGTGATGTTTTTCTTCATGGGGGCGTCAGCTTTACTCTTCTCAGGGATCTTCTCAGCAATAGTTTTCTCAAGAGTGTTCTCAGTAGATGGTTCAGGGGTCTTCTTGGTCTCATCTATCTTCTGTGTTTCAGTCATCTTTTTTGGTGAATTCCCTTCTGTTTTCTTACTCCACAGATTGTACTGACGATGTACCTCCAAAATAGCATTTTCAAAGGCCTGTTGTTCTGCATCTTCAACTTCTTCACATACTTTCGTTTGATTTAGAAGAAAGAGTTCCTGCTCTTCTTGGGTAAGGAAGATGGCTTCATTGTCATGAATGCCCATAAGGTTGATGTGAGTGTCCTCCAATTCCTCAATCACCTCCCCTCCTTCATCAGCATAGTTTTCTTGCAATGGAGGTCTGATTTGCTGATCTGGACCTCTCTGTTCTCTTTGATCTCTAGGATCTCTCTGTCTGATTTGAGGAGGGTTTCTCCTAAAGTTAGGATTTCGAACCTGAGGAGCAGGTGGGTTGTCTCTTGGAGGATTTTTGTCTGACAAATTAATTCTTTCCAGCATTAGTTCCACTGTTCGGGCCAAAGAATCCAGTTTGGAATCTGTGTTCGACGTGGAAGGTTCTTCTTTGATCATGACTCTTCTTTCTGACCTCTGTCGTGCCCTTTTTGCCAATAGATTGGCCTCCACACTTATAGAACTTTTCTGCATGTCCTCCAAGGTGACATAATTTCTTTCTCTTAGTTGGTATGACATGTCGACATCAAATCCGTCAGGGAATTTAATCAATGTCAGACCTTGTGGAGGTTTGATTTCAGTTGGGATTGCATTGTAGAGGTTGTTGAAACGGGTGCAGTAATCTTGTATCGTCTCACCTTGATTCCTTCTTATATTCTCGTATTCTGACAATATTTGGAGAGGGTTTTTCTTTACCTCCCATCTGTCAAGAAAACTCCTTTGGAACGCGACAATGTCAGGGGCTGAGGCAGCAAGTAAAGATTTGAACCATTTTTTGACATCACCTATCAAACTCTGGGAAAACAATCGCATTTGAACGTCAGCCTCATCAACTTCTTGCAGGTCAAAATAATCATTCATTTTGTCGACATGTTGTTGGGCGTTTAAAGGTCCCGTTGTGTCGAACTGTGGAAGTCTAGTTTGATAATCTTGGGGCATGTCATGAAGTGGCGCAGCCAACACCAAAGGAGCATATCGAGCTGCCATGATGGGTGGAGGAGGTGGGGCGACGACTTGGATGGTCGGCGAGGTAGCGGCTGAAGACGAGGACGAAGAGGGACTGGATAGTGCGGAGGGAGTGATTTGTGATTTAGTCGTGGGAGACTGAACTTCGGGGGTTCAGGGTTGCAACGCGGTTGGGTCAAAGATGATTTCAGTCACAAAACTGTCGAACCATGTTCTAACTAGGCTTCATTGTGGAAAAGTTTCAAGGTCAGAGTTTTGAGAGGCAATAAGCTTCTCGGAAAAAGAAGGAGACTTATGAAGGGGAATATGACTCACTGAACCAGCAGCTAAGGTCTTTCGTCTGAGCAACCGTTCGGGGTTATCTATCACTATAGTGGGTTCTGGGTTTGGATGAGATCGGGTATGAACTTTCTTGGGAGCCAGAACTCTTTTTGGTTTATATATATATATATATATATTTTAGTTTTGAGACTCTGAAAATAATATGTACAAAGTTTGGTCAACCTCTAAACATTATTTTCTTTTCAAATTTGAACGTTCTTTTTAGGGGAAAGAAAACGTAAAATCATAAATTTTTAGTTCTTCCCCAGTGGAGTCGCCATTATGTTAGCACTTGGTAAATTTCCTAGAGGTTGAAAAAGAAGAAATCTACAAAGGTAACTTTATCCAACCACTTTTAAAGCTGGGATCTAGCCCTTCCAACTTCAGAGAGGGATCTCTCTATATGATTTAGCTTTGTTTATAGCTTTAGATGTTAGGCTAGGTAAAAAGATAAGTAGGTTTTTGTTGTCAAGGTGTTTTTAAATTGGTTGAGACAGTCTACACATCCATTGGGCTATGGGGTCTGTGTTTAAATAAATAGGAAATACAACCAAAAACAATAAAGAAGACTTTCACAGGGCGAGATAATATACTCACTGGATCTTTTGGTAGCTTAAAATGATGGACAGAAGAAAAGATGAGAAAGACAAATTCAACTAAGAAGCAGTTAAGAATTTCTTAATTGAAAACATCAGAAGATAAACATTCAAAATCTTTAAAGTCGGAAACAGGGTATCCAAGATAAATCCTGCAACATACGTTACTCTTAAAGATTAGTTTCAGCAAACAATATGATCACTAAGCAAGAATAACATTTAACTGAGAGAATAAACATCACCAGTGAATACACACAAGAATCCTGTAAAAGTGCCTCCTTTTATTAATGGCAGATCTCTTCAATAATGATACAGTCTGATAGCGTCAGGGTGTAAAGATCAACAACCCCAAATACTTCTAAAGGTGAATTATTTATAATTCAAATTACAAACGTTCCTGTCGTAACTGATCAGGATGTGCTCATTCTATTTTTAGTCTAACTAATTTAACTAATCAAAACTTCTTGATGACTAGGTGCTGCTTGTTGAATTCTGGGGTAGGCCGTTGGCGAGGTTTCTGCACAACCTCTTCTGACTGGACAGGTGATTGGACCTGGATAGCTCATCTGCTAATCGAGCAGATCACAGAGTTCCTCCGATATGAGATGACTAGGCACAGTGACTTTGAGCAGTCTCTGATACGCTTCGTCCATTTCCGTATATTTGGCGAATGTGGGCTTGGTGAGTAATATGTATCGAATCTCGTGCTGGATGCTGATGTCAAATTGAAGAGCATCCATGAATGCTTTGCCAGTGATGCTCCCTTGTATGCCGGTGAACTTTGAACTGTCCTTAGACACTTTAGACAGTCTCTTTTTGTAATCTGGGAGTGTCATTAGTTTATCATTAATAACCTTCAGACTGGGGAGACCTTTCTTCTGGAGAGCCTCGATCTTGTTGAAGAATTTATGTACCCCAAGGTCCATGGTCTGAACCTTTTCTTCTAGTTGAAGCATTAATCCTCTTTTGGTCAAAACTCTTTTGACCTCAAGGATGGTCTCTGTTCTGTCCTCGATCTTCAACTCTTCTAGCTCTTCTCTGGTCTTAGAGTTTAGGAATTTGATGATCTCATTTGCCTGAGTTGGTCTATCTCCCAATTCTACTCTGATATTTTCAATGGCTTGTTTACTCCTCTTGACCAACTCGTTCTGCTCAAACATAATTTGGATCATGGGCCAGATTTCATTTATGGACTTTGTGATGTGTGTCCATACATTCTCTTTGACCTCATCCAAAGTCTTCCCTACCATTGTTTTCTTTTGGAGCTGTTGTAGTTCCTTCTTGAGCTGCTCAATTATTTGTTTTTCTTTGGAGAGACTGGTCTGGAAAGAAGTTTTGAGTTCCTGGAGGTTCTCAACTTCCTTCTTAAGCCTGCTGATTTCAGTCTCTTGCAGGTTCATCTTTTCCAGAGATTTGGTGAGGTCGGTTGTTCCCTCTTGTGATGTCACTGGTGTTGTTGATGGAATTGTTGTTACTGTTGTAGTGCTCAATCCTGCAATTGGGATAACACTCAATGGAATGCCTTCCATTGGCTTCATCTGTTCTTTCTCTTTCAATAATATCTCCATCTCATCTTCCATTTCTTTGAGCTGAGCATTCTGCTCCATGAGCAACTTTAGCATCTCGTCCTTCTCACCTTCTTTCTCTGCTATTTCTTTCGCCTGTGAGTCCTCTGTGGGAGGGAGTTTCAACTGTTTTCTCAAGGATGCGATGTCTGCATTATTCTTCTTTATCATGTATTCTGCAGCTTTGACATTTGAAGGATCATAGCCGATCTTGAGAACCAACTCTTCCAAAGTTTTAATTCTGTTATATTTTGCGAAGGATGAAATCTTCTCAAGCTTGAGATGAGTTTGAGCATTGTTGAGTGACACCTGCAATTTTACCGCTGAAGCAGAAGCATGTGCCAATGTGTGAAATACCATTTCTCTTGTCTGTTTGTGCAAATCCATCTGATCTACTGGGTGCACGTCCTTCGTCTGGAACTCGAAGGTGGCCCTCTTGTAGTCTATGATTACCTTTGGTTCTAGTACCTGCGCCTGGAGGAAATCCATGTGCATCCTACCTTTCTCTGTGTCAAAAGTAGATAACAGCCTGTGATGCGCAGTTGACGTTTGCTTTCGAAACTGAGCATAGGTACTGCTGGTGAGAGTCTGATTCTTTTTCTTAATCATCTCGTACTTCTCGAAGATGCTCAATTTGGGCCCAGTCTTGCTCGGCTGAGTGTCTAGTGGGGAGCCTGAGGATTTCTTCGGTACTACTGGGGTGATTTCCTTATGAAGGACCGTCCCGAAGGGTGGAATGACAGATTTGACCATTGTGGTAGGCGAGACTTCTATTTCTCCAGTTGGACCGAGAGCTGTGGTGATCTTGGGCCTCTTCGTGTGCAACTGGAACTCTTCGGATGACACCTCCGTGACAGGTGGAGATGATTCTTGTCAGGGCATTTTTTCTTTAGGGACCTGTGGCGTGGAAGTTGGAAGTACAGTGGTCGGGGGAACCTGCTGTTCCACTTCGACCAAGGTGTCAGGCATCCACACTGTCTGATTGGCAAATTTTTCAATCTCGGGCTTGGACTCATGAACATACGGGATGTTTTTATTTTTCACCTGCATTTCTGAAATAATCCCGCTTGGATCATAGTGCCATGGGAAACTCGTAAAGAATTTCATTTCTTTCAACATTCTGTCCGCTTCTTCCCCGACGCCTCGACTGTTGCAGATGAAGGAGCCAATCTGCCCCTTGATTCGAAGCTATTGTTTCTTCTTCAAAGATACGAAATGAATGTCATCTGAATTCATGATCTGCCTTATGTATTCTAAAGCAAAGATTCTTACCGACACATATTTGGGCAGCTTGTAAGGTGCCAACTCACACCCGAATACTTTGATCTCGATGTGGTTTTGATATAGGTACCAATCTCCGGTCTTTGAGCTGTCCGAGAGATGTAGAATTCTCTGGACTTCGTCATTTATTCTAGGCTCGGGCCTACCGCTCAACATGCTTACCACCGGGTGGTAAAATAGATCAATCAAAGCCTTGAAGCTATACTCTATGGATTTGTGCTTCAACAAAGAGGTCCATGTTGTGGCTGGATGAGGCCTTCCATCTGCGTCCATCTTCTGCATGGAGAAACTGAATTTATCTGCTTGAAAATAAACAAACATGTACGCCAATATAAATGAGTATGTGAACATGCCTTCTGTGCCAAAATTCACGAACTGTTCATGAATATTGTTGGCCAAGAAGGTGTTGTAATCAAACTGTGTTGTGGTTTTTTCATCATTAGAGAAAATGGATAGAAAACCTAGAATGGGCTCATCTACCCACTGGTCGGAATAATTCCCTAACAAAGCACAAAGGGGGGAAATGACCTGGTTTCCCTTGGTGGAGAAAATGGATGAGGGGTAAGGGGGATTTGTGGAAGGGAATTGAGCGGAGGTGGGAAGGAAAAGCTCGAAAATTTGAGCTCTTTGGGGAAAAGTCATCTTCTGGTATAACTCGGTGAGTATTTCTAAGTTGAAAGGAGACGCAGATTCAGCACGGGGAATTTGCATCATCTGGTCTATGTCTTCGGGAGTGATGAGAAACAGGGTGTCTCCGGATGAGGATATGACGACTCTCTGTTCGGGGATGTAGTGAGCTTGGCATTTAAGTGCGAACTCAGGGAAATGATGTATCTGGGGGAAAAGGTAAAGGGGCAACTTGGACTCCCAGAGTCCAATTTCATCGCTCTGGTCCAGGAAAACCTCCTGGAGCCATGACTGGAGGTCTGAAAAGTCGAAATCACACTTGGTATCAGCGATCAGTCTGTCTTTGTCGACCAATGGGATTTTATCCAGGTTGACAGGAGGCGGGAGAAAAGGATTCTCCTCTCCTTCTGCTTGTCTAGGCTTTGGCGCCATCTCTGCAACAGTACCTGCAAATAATACGAGGTTAGTGGGGTCGACTGACTGTGGATGAAGGCGATGGGATGTAACGGAGGGACTGGATATGAGATTTTATGGTGCGATGAGTGAACAGCGAAAATGGTGGAGAACGGTAATTTTATTTAAAACTGGGGTCGGTTGGACGCGGGAGACAGGTCAACATGGTAACGGGTATGTTATCACGTAATAAATGAACAATAGGCCACTTGGGGGTGAGATGGAAAATGACGGTGGCCGAAACATACAGGCAGGTGACGTGGAGGCTAGGGATTGGATGTAAAAGTCGTGATAAGGGGCTGGTCATGAGTGAAAGGGTAGGGGTCTGACAGTAGGGACTGACAACAGTTATGGGATGGGACATAACTCAGGAACAAGTGGGACAAGTGGAATCAGTGGAAAATGACGTCCCTAGGTGACGGGGGCTATCAGATAGCATATGGTGATGTGACTATCGGAGCCAATAGGATGATGCCAAGTATGACCAAGGGCCCGCCAGAGAAAAATAACCATTCCAGACCCCCCCCCTCGGTTAAAAGCAGATCATCCGGGGGGGTCCGAAATCCAATTAGAACCGTTGATCTACGCGCCAGTTTCCCTGATGCAGATCTTAGCACGCTGTTTATCTCTCATTCCGGACCCCCCCCTCCATTAAAGGAAGAACGGACGCGGGGGTCCGGAATCAAATCTGGGTCGTGGATTTAAGCGCTCGTTCCTGGACCGTCCAGATCTGCGCGATTCTTGTTACTGATTCCGGACCCCCCCTCGGTTAAAAACAGAACGGTCGGGGGGGTCCAGAATGCTCTGTGTACCGTAGATCTGGGCGCGATGATCTGGACCGTCGAAAAGTGCATGGAGCATAAGTCAAGAGCGGAGAAATATGCATTGGGAAAACTTAGGATAGGTGTATCTTATGGGTTTTTTCCCAAACTTTTCACATAGACACCACCAAGGGACTTCAACCAAACTATCTTTAGGTATTTGAGACATGGTGTAACCTTTTTCATCAAGTTGGTTTTATTGGGGTGAAACAAATAAAGAGACTAACCTACATGCTAACCTATATTCCTAGGACAATTAACCCAGATTAGACTATTGGGTTAAGAAATTACTCTACCTTAGGGCTATCTGACCAGGATTAGACAGTCTGGTCAGATTTATTCACTAATCTAACCTACGGGCTATCTGACCAGGATTAGACAGTCTGGTCAGATTTATTCATTACCCTATCAACATTAAATTTAAAAAGAACTTGGCCATGCTTGAAAGGTATGGCCAAGTTACTATTATTGCATGGGGCTCTCAATTCAATTCTTTTATGCCCTCTTTTTCTTTTCTTTTTTCTTTTTCTTTTCTTTTTTCTCTTTTTCTTTTCTTTTTTCTTTTCAAATTATTTGCAGAATGAAAAATCATTTGTCAACAAAAATACTAGAGACAGATAATATCTCAGTCACCATTTGATTCCCATAAATTATGGGGTGATAACAGGTCTCAAGAATGCTGGCGCAACTTTTCAATGCGTTATGTCTTATGCTTTCCATGATATCAAACACATCGTTCAACCATATTTGGACGATTTACCCGCTCATTCAATGCGTCAATTCGATCACCCAACTCACCTCCGAGCCATTTTCATCCGATGTCGGTTCTATCGTATACGTTTGAATCCTCATAAGTGCGTTTTCTGCGTGGAATCCGGCCGCCTTCTAGGTTTTATCGTTTCGCGTCAAGGGATCCGGGTAGATCCTTTAAAGGTTGAGGCGATCCTTAATCTCCCTCCTCTTTCTACACTTCGCCAGTTACCAAGTTTGCAAGGGAAAGCAAACTTTCTTCGTCGTTTTATCCCCAATTACGCCGAAATAACTCGTGGATTTACGCGGTTACTTAAAAAAGGGTCTGAGTTTGTATGGGATACCATCGCCAATAATGCTTTCGAAGCTTTGAAATTGTCCCTAACGTGTGCTTCGATTCTCTTTCCCCCTGATTATAGTCACGATTATTTCCTCTATCTTGTTGCCTCGGATTACACCATTGGTATGGTTCTCGTCCAAGAGGATGATGCTAACGACGAACATGTGATCTACTACTTGAGTCAAAGTCTAACGCCTACCGAAATCAAGTATTTACATGTCGAAAAACTGGCCTTGGCTGTCGTCCAAGCCGTCCAACGCTTCCGGCACTATATCCTCTCATGCAAGACTACAGTGATTTCTAACTGCAACCCTATGCAACACATTCTCACACGTCAATTGCTAGGGGGAAAATACTCCAAATGGATTGTGATACTCCAGGAGTTTGACTTGGAATTCGAGCGTGCCAAGTCCAAGAAGTCCCTAGTATTTGCTGAGTTGATATGCGACTTTCCCTATTCTGAAATGGAAAATGTAGCAGTTGATTCATTACCTGATGAATCCCTTTTCCTCATAAGCATTGATGATCTTTGGTATGGCGATATCATTATATATCTCCAAACCCAGACTTTCCAACCAACTCTGTCCAGTACTAAGCGACGTCGAATACGATACCAAGCTCGTCAATATATTACCCTCGGGGATACTCTTTATCATCGCGGGATTGACTTTGTTTTTCGATGCTGCCTCACATTTGACGAGGCCGAGAGAGCTCTGAATGACTGCCATTCTGGAGCCTGTGGTGGTCATATGTCTGGGTATGCTACTGCCCAGAAGATCTTACGAGCCGGGTATTTTTGGCCTTCTTTATTTAACGACTACATAATCGCCGTTCAAAAATGCCATGCTTGCCAAACCTATAATCAGAAGATACGATCACATCCTGCTCCTCTTCACCCTGTGGTCTCCGTTGGTCCCTTTGCGAAATGGGGCATCGATTTCATGACATGTCACCCCCACTCGGCCGGGGGGCATGGGTACATCATTGTAGCCGTAGATTACTTTACGAAATGGGCCGAGGCGATGCCAACATTTGACAACACTGAAAGACTGTGACATTATTCATTTTTAATCACATCATAGCTCGTTTTGGTGTTCCCCAGGCTATCGTCACTGATCATGGTAGCCACTTTAGAAACTTCATGATGCCCAGACTTACTGAAAAGTTGGGTCTTCGCCATGAAAACTCAACGCCCTATTACCCACAGGCCAACGGCCAAGTCGAAGCAATTAACAAAGTTCTCATAACTATGCTCCGACGAATGATAGGGATTCACAAAATAAGTTGGCACACAATGTTGTTTTCGGCATTGTGGGCTTACCGTACATCCATCAAGTCCACTACTGGGTTTACACCTTTCCGGTTAGTCTATGGTTTGGAAGCCATTCTCCCGGTTGAATGCGAGATACCGTCTTTAAAACTAGCTGTTGAACTCCTACCAAACACTTCTGTTGAGGAAGAACGTCTATTGTATCTTATGCGATTAGATGAAACTCGACGCGATGCTACCCTAGTTATAGAATCTCAGAAAAAATGTGTCAAGGCCCAATATGACAAACATGTCAAGCCTCGTGTTTTCTCCGAAGGAGATCTTGTTCTCCTCTATGAACAAGATCGAGATATGTTAGGAGCTGAGAAATTCAAAGCCATGTGGTGAGGTCCTTATATCGTTCGACGAGTGTTGGAAAAAGGAGCTTATGAGTTAGTAGATTACGATGGTATCCCTTTAAGTGAACCCAAGAATGGGTTGTACTTGAAGAAGTACTATGCATAAAATCACTTGTGCACGAGTACTTGTATTTTTATTGTATCATACTTCTTGTGTGTTACTATAGCTTGCTTTTGTCGTTATCTGGTCTCTGCCCTTATGTGACGTTGTGTTTGATTTCCTGATGTTGGAGTCTTCGCTACTCTACATTGGCTTCATTGATGGCGCTAGCCGTAGTACTCAGAACCTTGCTTCCGCTGCATGGGCAATTTACGCCCCTACAAACGAACTTGTATCCTTACGAGGTGTGTGTCTCGGCCGTGTGACCAACAATATTGCAGAGTATAGTGCCGTTATCGAATTATTAGTTGATGCTATCTCGCTCAGAATCCGTCATTTGGTTGTGTGACTCGATTCACATCTTGTAGTACTACAGTTAAGTAATGTCTATACTATTCGAAGTCCTACTTTGTTACAGGTGTATTTGTGAATTCGCCTCTTGGAACGTTATTTTGATTATATTGAATATCAACATATTCCTAGATGTCTAAATACATTAACTGATGCATTGGCTAACTATGTATTAGACAGACATTTGGATCATTTATAAATCAATCACATCAATTTTCACACAACACAAGATAAACCGGTAGAAGCCGTCTGTATATATAACGGTCAAAAGAGTTTTTTACAAAACGTTTTGTCCGAGGACCAAAATGTCAAAATCTGAAGCTCATAGCTTCTACAAAGTGACATCATGGATGACGTTCACGGTAACACACGACTTCTCGGGAAACCCTACGGAGCAGTCGACCTATGGACTCTGACACTCCTACTGTGTGATGCTGATAGCGTCGTGGAACCTCTCCAAGAGGCATGTCTGGAATATCCACTGTCAAATCCTCTAGGTTTTGTTCCACTACTTGATAATCCTCAGCATCCCATTGTGGCACTGGCGCTACCTCTCCTCGCCGCTGAATGGGAGAAGTACCAGGAGGTCGGTAAGGTCCCACATTTGTGTCATCAAAAATGAATTTTGTATTTAGTCTTTGGACGAACATATAAAAAACATTTGCATATGATAAAAATTCACAAAAACATTTAAAAAGAAAAAAATGTGTGTACTTCTTACCAAGTTCCCCCCACTGAGCATCCTCCGGCAGGACTAAGTCTGGATCTCCTTAGAAATCCAACCCGACATAAGCATAATCATCGACCATCAACATCTGTGGTCACAACCAATCGAAGAAGGTATCATCATACTTGATAATTGGTCCAGCTACGTGTCGGGCCATGAGATGACACCATCTCAGCATTATTGGATCCCTTGGATCCAGTAAATTCCACTCAACCTGTAGCCTTAGTAATGGAACCCTCTCGAGAAAGAAGGACACTAACAAAGATCCGTACTCGAATTGCTTCAGGTTGCCTCGTCTGCATTTGGTCAACTGCCTTTTCATGCTACAAAGCACTGCATCTGCCCAATTAAAAACCCGAGAATCAGTACACTCTATAGCATACTGAAAGTAAATCTGGATTGCCATGTGAGGAGCGGAGCTCCCAACCATACGTGCAATGGTGAATAAAATAGTGCGGAGGGTCAAATCCCGCACTCCCCAAATAGCTACTTTCCCTCTCTTCCTCTCTGCCTCGGGAACACAGTGTAAGCGACAGTACTCACTCATGGGAAGCCCACCACCGCTGCTACCAGTCAAGTTCACGTGGTACCCATGCCGTGACAGTCCATTCAAGAAGAAAATGTCCTCAATATCTAAGGACAATGTGTGGACCCCTACATGAAATACCTGCTGATCAGGATCCCACATATGCACAAGGTACTCTAATAACCTGATTTGGGCCCTCATGCCTGGGATATGAAAGTACTTCAGAAGACCACAGTTCCTCAAAGTGGAAATAGTGGGTGGATGATTTTTGGCAATGGCATTGTCTTCTTCGTGCTCCCTTTCGCACCATTCCAGAACCATTGTGATGGCCAACTACCTGCATAAGAAGCACAAAAAGAAGATTAGTAACTCTATTCATAAATTGGTTTTCTTTCACTGAGAAAAACTTTTATGCTTTGTGGTTCTCGCAGGTGCCCTTTAGGCACAGTGCGAGAACCTCGCAGGCTGTTGTGGGCTCACCTGCGAGAATGACCCATTCTCGTAGGTCCCGTGTAGCCCACCTGCGAGAATGGTTGAGCGCCATATGAAACCCCAAAACCAACTCAAAATGACATTTTTTGCCAATGAAAATGAAAAATGAAACCATGAAAAAGTAGAGGACAAAGAGCCTACCTCACTGCCACTGACGGTTCGTTGAATGGATGCTCGTAACTCCCGCAATCTAACGCCAAACTTCGAGGGTAAAAAGAGAGGTTTTTTGGCTCAAATAGTGAAAAGTGAAAATGATATTGTAAAAAGAGTTTTATTTCTTTATATTGACTTTTACCATGTTATTTAATTTTTAATAATTGTTTATTTATTAAAACCTAAACCCTAATGCCCTTTTGAGTGTAACTTTTGCAGGCGTAACAACTTCGATGGTCATGTACAGGGATGCAGACATATTTTTTCTTCTTCATTGCATGTTTTGTTTGTTTTTTATGGTTTTTGTATAAAACCTCGAGCTGGGTCTTTGTCCGTTCTCATGCTCAAAAATACATGAGAACGCGATCGAGCATACTTTTATCACTTTTTCGGGCTCAACAAGGTTATACGAAAAAGGAACCCCCCTGGAGTCCTCTTTAAGCTCTTTTCAGACTCTCTAAACATGAAAAGATAGCCGAGCGACCTTGCTATTTTCACGCTCGATAAAGTATTTGAAGAAAGCATCTGGTGAGTGATAATTTATCTCTTTTTCAGTCTCATCAGACTAAGTTTACGAAAAAGGAACTGAGAGAGTTCTCTTTTAAGTGTTTTTCCAGACTCTATAATCATGAAAAACCTTCGAGTTTTCTATCTTTGGACTCGTTAAACAAACATCGACAGACCCATAATGGGACCGAACCACTCCTTATTAGGGTTCGTTAAACATACTTCGAAGGACTTATCTGAAGGATAAGCTTATATCAACAAGAATATGTTATCCTCCTCAAGCTTGTGTAAAAATAAAGAGGTACTCGCCAGAAATGGTGGGGGGGAATTTGGGAAAGGGATATGTTTTCATCTTCATATTGATTGGCAGTAAGTGTCGCTCTTGAACATGACACCCACTATTCATTATTTGAAGCTGGTTTGGGAAATCCATTTGTCTCTCATTCGATTTGCTACAAGGTCATTCCTTGTGTCGTCTTTGAGTCAATGTTGCCAAATCATTGGTCGTGTTGTTCATATGTTCAAGAGAAGTTCAAGTGAAAACTCTATTGAGTTGGCCATCTGTAGTTGTCCATTCTCTCCATGTCGGCCTTCCCTGTGTCCAGTTCAACTTACATCATACTCTGTTTCACCTTCAAAATCTGTTACTCATTTCGTGTCATTGATGGGGGATACATCAAGGCCCTCCTATGACAAGTTTTGTTCCGTCGACTTCAACTCATTATCCGGAAACAAGACTTATAAATTCCTTGGTACCTTGGAACTTGCATGCCTCAATGGCAAGTTTCCTCGCTTTCGACAATGGGTTTACATCACTGACCCCTGATTGAAAGATTATGTCGAATGTTCGACTTCAACTCATTCATTCACATTCGAGGGATTGTACTAGTGTACCTTGGGAGTCATTGACATTAATGATGATTTCCCTCGCACTTGTTAACGGTTTCATCAATGATCGGTAATCAAGTGGTTTCTACCATGTTCGACTTCGACACATGTAATCACATGGTTAGATTCGTACTTTTGGGCGACGATATTGAAGACCCTAGATATCATCTCTTTTTCCAGGTTGCGATGGAATATGTATAAATTGCGACACATAGATCCACTTTGTATGTCTCGTGGCTATGTCGTCTTAATTGAATTTTCTCGCATAGATCCACAGTGTATTCCTGGTGGCTATGCTATATTTTGATGGCATGGATCCATAGTGTATGATTGGTGGCCATAACCTATGTCTACACTGTCATCCGTCTGTGATCTGAGTATGGGAATTCCTACCTCAGAATTAATATATATGATATTCTGCAGATGCTTCGTTGTTCGCAGGTTTCCGATTAGGTGCGCTCCTGGTTTCCGACACACACATGCAGCTTACAAAGTATTTCGGTTGTCACTGATTCCGGCCTCATACTTTGGGGGGAATTCTGTTACCCATGATTTTGGTCATCATGATGGTGTATTGATGATGGTGTACTCAGGCTCCTCATAAGAACTTTCTCTTGAGAAAACTGACATTCATCTCTTCCCAGAAAACATACTTTTGAAGAGAGTTCGCAGGTTGCTAATATACCAGGGTGTAAGAATGACCCATTCTTGTAGGCTGCCTTAAGCTAGGGTGCGAACTTCTCGCACTATGCTA
This sequence comes from Picea engelmannii, assembly GCA_009831015.1. Lineage (NCBI taxonomy): Eukaryota > Viridiplantae > Streptophyta > Pinopsida > Pinales > Pinaceae > Picea > Picea engelmannii. The sequence goes on from ML807591.1 coordinate 136,482, forward strand.
CATAGCTAGGGTGAGAACCTTCTCTAAATCTTGGAAGAAGATGAATTCTCGATGGTTCTAGAAGGGAATCTTCTATAAGAATGGGTTGGCATTCGAATGATTATCCTTATACTGGATTCCCTGATATTGTGGGATCATTCTTATCCAAGTAACCATCTCATTCTCTCCTATATATTGATGGAATTCTCATGGAAAAGGTTAAGCAAGATTCATTGGAGGATTGGTGAAAGAATTGTGTGAAGGACCTAGCTTGAACAGGAGCTTGGAGACTCTAGCAAGTCTATCAAGAGGATTTGATCTTCTTCATACAAGGATTGAGCAAGTGTGTGTGTTGGAGCCAAGATCCACCGAAAGGAAGCTTGCGACATCAAGGCGATCAGGTTGTAATCTTCTACTTTCAATTAATATGATAC
>ML807591.1:161072-175946 GCA_009831015.1 Picea engelmannii
TATGTTGCAGCATGTTTCAGCATCTGTTCTTCATAAACAATCGATTGCCATCAATGACAACCTTGATCATCTGCGCCAACCTTGATCATCTGCGCCTTGATCATCTGCGTCATCTCTGTTGTAGGCATATTTCCAACAAGAAATTGAAGCATCAGTAATAGTGGGACAGGAAGCAAGACCACTCGAGCCTTCCGCAGAACCAAACAATACAACCTTTGTTTTCTTACCACCATCAGGATATCCTAAATTTGTGGACATCATATTTGTGTGAACCAAGTTTTATCAAATGGAAAGATGAACTCAGAAGCAACCATTAGCTTGAGGGAACTTTCTCAAATCCTAGCAACAACCGAGATTTCTTCTTTTCAAGAAGAACATATTTGGAAACAACCAAAAGTGTATCTACCTCTCCAGAAATATTAGAAGAATCAAGGTCCTATGGATACAAAATGATTTTCCTTGCCAAAATGTGAAGGAAGCTGAAAAATTATGGACTACACCCAGTGGAGAGAAATCATTAAGACCTGAGATTGAGGAGTTCTCAACATCCATCTCAACAGACCCTTTATGTACTTCATAAATCAATCATCTACAAGAAGAAGATCTGCATAGCATGACGAAGGAGAGCATAGAAATTACCATTGATAAACATCAAGATTACATTGAAATTTGGTTTCAAGAGGTTATCAGGCCACAATAATATTCTCTTCTTCAACACCTTCTACTGCCAAAACAAGTAAGTTGGTTGGTTCTTCATATCCAGGTAAGCATTGTGGTAACTTTTTCACATGTGGATATGAGTATATTTCTTATCTTGCTTCGCACATGATTACATTGGAAAAGTTCTTATACTTGAATAAAGATTTTCCTTTCTTTTTAGGTAGGGTATGATAGGAAATAAAAACTGCACATTGTTAGTTTAGATTAAAGTCTAATGCAACCTCATTTTACGTTTTATTTTTAATAAAATAACTATGAGATACATGTTCCAGTGACTTGATCTCATTGATCTTATTAGTTTTTGATATTTTAGAGCGTGGTTTTTGACAAACAGTCCTAGAGATTTCTGCAGCTATTTATTTCACCAGGAGTAGACAAGTTCAAGGAGATATAAAAGAAGAAATTTTCTTCAAAACATTGCTATAATTGAACCTTGTTGTCTGCTAAGCATCAAATGAATAATGACTTGTTGTAGTTAGCCATGTTTTTACAAAGATTTTTTTTTGCAAAAGATTTTCATCTTCCTTTTCTCAAGGCATCTTAAGAAGCACTTTCTCTTGAAAACCTTCACCATTGTATAAGGAAGTGATACCATAACCATTAAGCTTAGAGGTCTCTCATACAATTTCCCCAAGAAACCTGAGTAAGTAAGTAAAGTATCTTTATTAAAGAGAAACAAGGAGGTATGATTAGCGGTTAGTCATGGAAACATCACAGTAACTTAAAAAAGAAGAAAGTGAGTTGAGCCTAAAGATACCTTTATGTTATTTCCCAATGGTACCATCCACTACACACTAAAATAATTGATTATATCATATATTTAGATAGGCTACGCCCTCTTAAGTACCCATTACATCAAGAAAATCACTAAGGAATATATATAACGGAAATGCATCCTCTAACTAAATACCATTCCAATTGAAAAAAAAAAAAAAAAATGTTTTTAGAGTTGTCCCCCCATCTTCTTGCATAAAACAATCTTATACTAAAATCTTAAAATATGGAGGGCCAGTCTCTAAGGGTGTAAGAGGCTAACCCGTCGGGATACTGAACAGGTTTGTTGGCAGCGGGTATCAACCTGTGGTATGACTAGGTAAACCCATCGGAGTACTGAACAGGCTTGCTGGTAGAGGGGCATTCTACCTAGCGAGGATAGTAATCTGACAAAAAATAAATAATAAATTTAAAACTTGTCCTGATGTACGACATTACTTGTAGACAAAGATGACATGAAGTATGTATGGTTAAGCTTAGGTTAATGAACTCCATAAAATTTCCATTGGGAACTAAATTTGAGATTATCTTGAAACTCTCTTGCCTACCTCTTCTTATCTATATATAGGGTCTCTTATCCTATAGTTGAGGACATATTTTAACCGTCTCGTCAGACCAATCAGTGAAATTTATCTCTACTCTTAACAAGCTGTAAATCTTCAGCTATTGGGAAAACTGACTAGTTTCCTATATTTTTTATTGTGAGGTGTCATAATACTTAGGTGTGGGAGAGGGGTTCATGAGTTGACAAATGATAACATTGCCTAGAAGAAGTAAATATTTGTAAAAATTCATGTATTGTTTTCATGATACGGGTTATTACATCAACAGTCATTTTAATCTCCTGTGTGCTATAAATTTTTGTACATACCCTTAACATACCACTTTATTGGCTTATTTTTTTTACAGGTTGTTCATTATAGGATTGAAATTACATGTTTTATACGAGTGGATTGAGTAAGCATGGTGGAAAAATCAATAACAATGCAACACTCTTATCCTGCCTCTTCTCTTATTCACTGTGTTCGTGGTCTCTAAGGAATCAATTGCCTTATCCACAAAGCTCCCAAGAGTTGGAGACCGCTGGTTTAAACATCACCAATTGCCAAGAGCAATCTATAACAGGGTTTTCAAACCCAAATTTCAGAACATCTCTGGAGCTAAGGGATACTCCAAAGAGTGAATAAAACAAGAGCTAATCAACCCTCTCATAGTCATCACCAGATTGATCACATGTGAAAATAGATATTTTGTCTTTAAAGCCTGTCACTTTCTATTATTAGTTCACTTTCAGTTCAATAAGCCATTGAATTTTCCCTTTTACTTCTTAAAGAGTCTTGAGATGATGTCTTCCCAAGTGAGGAAGAATGCAACCAATCCCCATAACAACCTATTTCACCACGACCTTATCAAACTACTTGTCTTAGTCGAGTTGGAAAAATAGGGGAAAATGTGGGACGAGTTCATTTATCAATTTGCAAACCCTCATCTTACAATCAAGAGTAGAAAGAAGAATCTTGATCTAGGGACTGTTACTCCACCCAAACCCTCATTCTCAAGCTATTCCTTTACTAGACCAAAAGTCCAAGAAACTTGTTGATACCCCTACAGCCTCATCGGGCAAGAAGACCAAGAAGCCTATTGCTAACCCCCCTCTAAAAATAGTAAATACCTATTTCTAATTCATGGCACGAGGACGTGCCATATCTTTGGTCTGGGGGGAGTTTCCTGAGCTAAAAAAAATTCCAAGCACTTCCCATTTGTATAGCAAACCCATGAGAAGAGGAAGTAGGATTTCTGTCAAAATTCTATTATACTGACTTTTTACAATGTCTTGGGATATTATATCAACAATTGTTTGTATTGGTATGATAAATTATATATTGTTGACATCATTGTGTGTGTTATAATCTTGCTGTGCATTTTTATGTTTATGCTATAGAATACTGCTTATACTTAACTACTCTTTGTGACAAATACAAAGCGATAACAACTGCTAAATACTTATTGCCATCTGTATTACAAGATTATGAAAAGAGGAACAGTTGTTTGAATTATTATAGATCGATGACATGCAATAAAAATTCTCTTGTTCACCATGCCTACCAGTACAAACCAATCCTTTTGTTAGTATCTTTCATTTTTTTCAGTCACCAATGATCAAATTTACTCTTTCATGTGATTGATAGGGTTATTAGGTCAAATTGTTATATTTTCAAAATAAAATAATCAAATAAAATTTGACATCTCTTGGTTGTAAAATGGTCATTGGTGTGCCTAGGTGTCATTACTACTCCCTCCATTCATCCAAGGTCATAAATTTTCATCATGGTCATGTCATCATTCCTTGTCATAAATTTTCAAATGATTGTCTTGATAAAAGTCCTACTTCAAAATTGGTTTCTGAATTAAGGAAGATGAATTTGACAAAATTTAAAGAGGTTTTTGTCAATCATATACCAAGAAAAAAAAACCTCCATTTTATGCACGGGTTTTATTATTTGAGAAAATTCCTCAAATACAGTCGCTATTGGGGGGTTTCTGCACATTTGGACAACTTGACTTCAAGTCAATTTTTCAGAGGTTTGGAGAAGGCATTTACAGTGCTTGATGGTTCCATTGTGTAGAAGACATAATAAAATTTCAAACCATACCACTTTCATCCCAAAAATCCTCTAGGAAAGCCTCCAAAATCCCTCTCAAAGACCACGCTACGCTTCTCCTAAGAGCACATTGCGCTTCTGCAAGTTTTGAGTAACCAACTTCAAGATGGGATTCTGAACAAATGGGAAAATATTTTTCAAACCTGGAGGAGGTTGGTGTTCCTAAAATACCCAAAAACAATAACCTCTCTCAATATTTTAATATACATTATGGTTTGGGATATATTCAATTCTCTTAGAGGCCTGTTTTTTCAGAAAATAAAACACTTTGTTTTTCCTGTTTTAGTCATGTTTTCTTTTCGTGTTTTCCTAACAACTGGAAGTGAAGTTTTGAAAACCAAGAGAGGTTTTTATCAAGGACATATTAAAAAATAAAAACTCTCTTAGTTTTTACACAGGAGTTACTGTATTGTAGTTACAGGCGTCACTTTGATACATAGTTTTCACAAGTTTGCTAGGCCAGAATTGATGCGCTTCTGAGAAATCACTTTTGGAACTAATTTTGCAGAGGTAAAATTTTTGTTTTGCATGGTTTAAAGGATAAAGGGTATAATATACATCTCAAGGCTTCCACACATGTCATCATCAGCCTCCAAAAACTCCAAACCCGCCAATTCAAACTTAGATAGCATGAAACACTGAGTCGTCATTTACGCCATGATAACGTTGTCCTACAAGCCAAGATGAATTCTCTACAGCGTTTGGTTGATGATATGACTGCCATCAATAATAGTCTTTGGATGCAATTGAAACATCACAAAAGGCCCAAGACAACATCCCTCGGGCAAGAGGGAGAAGCTTCTAAAGCTAATCCACCCCCTCCTTCATAAGTTTAGTCATGAAGGGCAATTTCTTTTTGTTTGCAGCGGGACCTGCAAAATCTTAGGTGTGGGGGTAATGTTGGGACCGTGATATGACTGATTTTATGATGTTAATTAGATCCTTTTTGCCAAATGTGTATATGCATTTTCATGTTTTGAAGAACTTTTGTGTCAAAATGCTATGATCCACACCAGGTATGCATAATTCATGTTTTGCAATCATATTGAGATTAAATCAGTATGTTTTTATGATCCCAGGAGACTAATTCATGTTTTGTATCTCATAGGGAAAAATCACAGCTTGTTTTTTCTTCCGACACTCAGTCCAGTACTCCATCCAACACTCAGTCCGATACTCCATCCGGCACTCCGTTCGACACTCTGTCCTGCACAAAAATGATGGGTGATTTGGTGGTTATGGTATTGGCAACCAATGATGGGGGAATCAGAGACATGGGTTTTTCTTGTGCTCATGGCCTTCAACTACTGAACTCTTGACAACTCGATTTGGGTTTTTATGTTGGGTGATTATTGGCTCGCCTCATTTCGGCAGTTAGGGCATCTTAAATGCAATTTACTATTTTTAGAAGAGGATCGACCCTCTAGTGGTCGACCTCTCAGCTTGTAAAACTTATAAATACCACCTCAGTGGTCAGACAATAGTTAAAGAAGTTAAGGAGTCGTGTGTTAGAGAGAAAAGATAATTTCGTTCTGTTTTTCCATTTTCATTTTGCCAGAACTGTGTAAAGACTATGTTTTTAGTTTTAATGGTGAAATCGTGTTGTTGAAGCTCGTGATTCATATTTGAAGAGTAGCCACGACTTGTTGGGGGGCCCACTAGCTATCTGGGTGAATATTTAGCTAGTTTGCTTGTGAATTTGAGTAGTGTAATTGTTATTTCTTCTATTTTTTGTATATGTGTTTTTATCTTCTTTTTATTTAGTGTGTAATTGTTGTCCATAAGTATAGTTGTTTCAAGTTTCTTTTTACAGGTTATTATGAAGGATAGTGTAATTAGAACGTGACTTTTTAATTGATAGGAGAAATATTGCAAGCTTAGACACTAACCCTTGTATGTAATTAGAAGATAGCTAGAATTTCTTCATGCTGAAACAAAGTTTAAAATAGAGTTTTAAAACAGAGTTTTAATTCATGATTTCTTTGACAGGGCTTCGATGGATGGATAGTATTAGTTCTAGTTTTCATTTTTAGATTTTTTATTCAATTAATATTTAGTTTTTGCTTATCTAGTTGTTAATTAATTTGCTCATTTGTTTACTTGTCATATGCTAGAATAATGTTTAATTTATGTTTATGAATATTTTCTCTTTTTGCAAATTGAATTGTCAAATAGAACTAGTTTAGCTTCCTTCATGCAATTTCTTTCTTAGATCTAGGTTGCAATTTCAATTTGTAGTTAATGATTGAATTTAGTATAGTATGAGTTTGCTTACGTAGTATAGAGTGCAATTGAATTTCATAGCATAATCTCTTTATAATTGTTGATGATTAATGCATGAGTAATAATCACATGGATATGCAAGGTAATTGATGTTGTTTTCATAATGGCTAAGTTCTCGTTGGATTGTCTAATTCACACTTTTCACTTTTCTATTGAAGTCAATATCGAGTTTATCCCTCTTGAATTATCTTTCATTGTTAAGTGCCATTGTGATATTATAAGACATCGGAGACATTCACACAATCATCAACACTATATTTGAGTTTTCATAGATTAGAAGATAGTTTTCTTGTTGTTGTAGGATAGATAGTCTTCTTGCTTTGGTAGATTAAAGAGTAGTTTGCTTATCATATATTAAAGATTAGTTGTTAATTCCTCTTGCTTTCAATTTAGTAGATTTCCTTTTGTAAATTAGAAATAGTTGTGAAATTTAAATTAAGAATAGAGTTCACTTGTCTCTTAGCTTAGTTAGTTGCTTATTGAGTAGTTTTAATTAGTTTACTTGTTGTAGAATTTATCCTAGGTTAGTTAGTTGTTTACTTGCTTTAATAGGTTAGTTGCTTACTTGTCTATTCTTGCTTTGATAGTGTAGTTGTTTGTTTGTTTACTTGCTTTCACAGGATAACTACTTATTGAATTTAAGTAGGTCAATTGCAATTAGTTTGTTGTTATTATTTGATTATTAGATGAATAGTTTGTTTTTGCTTATTGTTATGAATGAACTAGTTTGCTTTAAGTAGGGTTTCCATTGTCTTTCTTAGAATTATCCATCGATCCTTCGTTCAAAGGTTACTTAGGGTACATAGTTTGAGTTTCTTAGTAGAGTTTGATCATTAGTAGTCATTGCTTGAGTAGATTAGCCCTTAGACAATCACTTCCTTATTTAGACTATACTACTACCAATCCTTCTACCTTGACATATATTTTTCTACAATTCTAAGTTTACTTACCCTGGGTTGACAATTTAATTGAGGGTTTTTAGTGTGCTTTTAATGCATATAGAACACCCATTAGTACCTATTGATTTTTCATAATCTAGGTTAAGAATGAAGTTCATTCCATTTTAGCATTTCACTTAACCATAAACAATAATGTTTCAACAACCAAGATCACAAGAAGAAACACCATGCACAAGAACATAAGAAGTATCATGGGAAACCCTTTTCAACAAGGGAAAAAAACCCAGCCAAATCCTTTGTTATATTCTTCAAGAGAAATACCTTCATCACCAAGAAATACCTAGCACACAAGAGGGTTCTCAAACCCTAGAAGACTAGCACCCAAGAGAGGTGTGCACTTTTCCCAAGTAAATGTACTTGTTGAAATTTCCAAACCCATATGAAAGATATGATTCCACAATGGGGAATATTCCTTTACTTATATTAGACTTGTCCTATAAACAAAAGTGCCTATTGGTTGAACATGGTCGACCTCTCTAAGTTACATTATAATAATAATAATTATTATTATTATAATTAATATTAGCTAGATTAATTATCTTTTACTTTTATTATTAATCACATTAAGGTGGGGCCAACCTGTACCCTTTACATAACAATTAGGGTTACATGCAGGTCTGACTCTTGAACAATATATTGCAAAGGATCGGATACACCCACTAGTGCTCATCCACTAGGGGAACATCCATAGGGATGTCATATCTCTGGTTTACTGCATTACACATAAGAACGAGATCTTCACGCGTTCACCTATGCTCATCCATGGGCACATCCACTATATAGATCTTCTTTCCCACTACCTCACACAAGAGAATCATCTGGAGTCTACTAGTCAACTCCGTTGATCAGAGGAGGCTAATACATCATCTTCATTTTTGTTCACATGACGATGTGCTCAACACTTTGGGATTTCACATGTTCACCTTGTGCTCAGCCACAGGAACGTATAACTTAACAGATCGCCTTTCCCACTGGATAATCATCTAGAGTTCTTCTCAACTCTCTAAATGGAGGAGGTCATCTCTACGTTCCTAGATCTGTTTGAGGTAGGAACCACATACCCTTCTTAGGGGCTTTCTCTCAGGTTTGTAAGATGAGAGAAAGACTCACATAGCTGCAATGGTCCACACCTCACAGGTTTGTAAACTAGAGAATGTATCACATAGTTGCATTCATCAACACTCCCTGTCAACTGGGAAGGCATTATTTATCATGCCAAATCTCACACGAATGTATTTTGATTTTTTTCTTGGCTGGAGTCGTTGACACTCCCTCTTAACTAGGGATCCATTCTTCATGAAGTTAATTCGGTGAAGATATCTACAATCTGCTCATGTGTAGGAAGGTACTGCATGTGTACGATTTTCTTTTGCATCATATCTCTGATATAAGTATATTTCATCTCATCATGTTTCGATCCATCAGGAAATACTGGGTTTTTTAAGGATCTTTACACATGTCTCTTGGTTATCATCATAGGATCCATCTCATGGTCAAGTAAATCTGTTAGAAGCTTGTGAAGCCACATTGCTTCACACAATCAATGCTATCTACTCTGCCTCTATGGTACTCAAGGCCACAGAGTTTTGTTTCCTGCTGTATTAGTAAATCATGGAAAACTTCATGGTAGAACGTCAACCAGATGTGATCTTCCGGTACACTGTACTTTTTTCTCAATCTGAATCATCATATCCTACAAACTCAAGTTCACACTAGCGACATATCTCAGTCCATATCCAATTGTGCCTCGTATATATCTCAATATATGTTTTTTTGTTGTCTAGTGAGTCTGTCTCAGTTGACTCATGAAATGACTAGGCATACTCACTGCATGGAATGAATCAAGTATGGCGTTAACTAGATACATCATTGATCCAATTAGTTGTGGATCAATCTTGTCTGAATCATCATTAATCTTTTTCTTTAAATCCATCACGATGGATTTTGCGTTCTTGTCATACTGAACTTATTTAATATTTTTACTGTATATTTTCCTTGACTCGGGAAAATCTTATCGGTCCTCTATCATACTTATTGTCCCAAGAATTAGTACATCATACTCATATTCTTCATCTCAAATTCAGAAGTCAAGGATTACTTGTATCCAACAACAAGGATTTATGAATAATTCATCAAAATCACACTCTCGTCACCAACACTGTAATAATATCGGTTTGGATCAACAACACTCTTGATGAAATCCAAACTTCATCAAGAATCTGTCTATCTGATATAGTTTCCAACTCATGGATGGTAGTATGGATGGAAGTGTACCGGGTTTACTGGATCAAGTGTCTTCATCATAGACAACTTCCTCTGTTTGCGAGAAACCTCTGGCTATAGATTTCATTTTGTATTTCTCAACACTTCCATCAGTTGCATGCTTGATCTTATAGATCCACTTGTAATTTACCACATACTTCTCTTCTGGTCCCTGAATAATATCTTATACATCATTTTTTAAGATATGTTGGTTTTCTTCTGTTCTGGCATCTTGCCATAACTTTTTTCCTATTGCTTCTCTAAGACAAGGAGGCTCAACATCAATGAAGTAGCTCATGACTGAAGGATAGATCGAAAATCTCTTTTTCTTTCTCAGGATGTGCCTTGAGAGGCTTGTATGTTTCTCTGCATCTTGCAGAGTGAGTCTAGGTAGGTATTTTAAGCCCTACTGTAATATCTCTTGAACATATCAACTGGAGAAAATGGATCAACTGGAATAATGTATGTCTCCCTCTAAACTATTGAAGGAGGAGAAGGTATTTTCTTACTGTTAATCTCCATCTGAGATTCTCTTGATATTCGGAAGACTATATCTTCTTCAAGGACAATGTCTCTGCGTGTCTCAATATTTTCTCTGACCAGGGATGTCGATCTATAATGTCTTTGAGTATTCACTGTATCCTTTATTTCTAAAGGATCTAGCTTGAAATTCTTCTCTTTGGGTACATAAAAATACACTGGGCACCCAAATAACCTGAAGTGTCCAATATCAGGCTTCATTCCGGTGAAGTCTTCTTCAGGAGTTATGTTTTTCAAATTCCGTTGAAGACACTTGCTATGAAAATATATTGTGTCATGCATTCTTTATGCCCATAGAATCATAGAAGGATTTTGATCATGTGTTATTGCTTTAGTTTCCCCAATGATGGTTCTATTCTTCATTTTTCTCAAATAGTTTCGACTCCCTCTAAGTCAAGTGGCTCCCTCTGAAGGATAAACATCTTCCTTTGATCTTAACCTGTCTGGAACAAGAAAACAAGAGGAACCAAAACAAGAATATCTCCTAAAGGAGAATAATGAGTGTATCCTTAGGATCAAAACAATTTTAAGGATTTTTGTCACATCTACAATTCCTACTTTTAATGTAGCAAACTTTAGAAATATAGGTTAGAGGAATGGCAATTACAATAATCAAACCTGGAGTCTTCACTTCCAGTGTGTTGTTCCTATGAATGCACCGAGATCCCTCTGGATCCAAGACTTCAGCAAAAGGTTCCTTCATCCTGCAATTACTCCCATGATAATGATACAAATAATATATATACAAGTGCATACCTGAGGGTGTTGAAATGATTTCTCCAATGGCACATGGTTGATCTATGTCCTATGACATCTTCATGAAGGAGGTATGTCACAATGACACATTTTCCTCAGGAGATGTGTATCACCCATAATAATTCTTCCTTTGAAGTCTTGTCTTCCAGGAACTGAGTTTGCTTGAATCATCAGGCTTTCCTTCCATTGTGATTTTGCTCATTTTTGGATTCTTCACAAACCTTTGTCAACTTGGATAGTAAACCTAACGGCTAGTCTAGGCTAGCACTTTTAGGTTTAGTTGGACTTATGATTGCCAACAATAATCCTTTGAAATATAGGAGACACTAGTGACTTGAAGAGATCCTTCAAGGAATTTCAGAAACCCTAATTCTGAAGTTTCTGCAGAAATTAACAAAACCCTAGAAACCCTAGGGCCAAAAAATCAAAATGCTTAGAAATGCAATATGAATCTTTCTCGAGGTGCATTGAAGGAGGTTGTACACTCCTATGGTAATTTTATCCCCAATGTCCAAGTTCGAAGTGCTGAAACACTAAAAAGAAGAGGGTCATACAGATTTTCTGGAAACCCTAGGAGGGCCATACGGTTCTGCAGAAGAGGAGGGATGACCGGTAAAAGCTTGTAGCTTTTGCAATGGGTTCTTCAAGACCTATGCTATGATACCATGTTGATTTTTCATAACCTAGTTTAAGAATGAAGTTTATTCCATTTTAGCACTTCACTTAACCATAAATAATAATGTTGCAGCAACCAAGATCACAAGAAGAAACACCATGCACAAGAACACAAGAAGTATCCAGGGAAAATCTTCTCAACAAGGGAAGAAAACCCAGCCAAATCATTTGTTATATTATTCAAGAGAAATACCTTTATCAACAAGAAATACCTAGCACACAAGAGGGTGCTCAAACGCTAGAAGACTAGCACCCAAGAGAGGTGCGCACTTTTCCCAAGTAAATATACTTGCTGAAATTTCCAAACTCATATGAAAGATATGATTCCACAATGGGAAATATTCCTTTACTTATATTAGACTTGTCCTATCAACAGAAGTGTCTATTGGCTCAACAGGGACGACCTCTCTAAGTTACATAATAATAATAATAATAATTATTATTATTATAATTAATATTAACCAGATTAATTATATTTTACGTTTATTATTAATCACATTAAGGTGGGGCCGACCTATACCCTTTACATAAAAATTAGGGTTACAATCTTGAACAATATATAACAAAGGATATGATACACCCACTAGTTCTCATCCACTAGGGGCACATCCATAGGGATGTCATATCTCTGGTTTACTGCATTACACAGAAGAACAGATCTTCACACGTTCACCTGTGCTGATCCGCAAGCACGTCCACTCTACAGATCTTCTTTCCCACTGCCTCACACAAGAGAATCATCTGGGGTCTTCACGTCAACTTTGTTGCTCAGAGGAGGCTAATACATCATCTTCATTTTTTTTCACATGACGATGCACCCAACACTTTTGGATTGCACACATTCACCTTGTGCTCAGCCACATAAATGTCTAACTCAACAGATCGCCTTTCCCACTAGATAATCATCTAGAGTTATTCTCAACTCTCTGAATGGAGGAGGTCATCTCTACATTCCTAGCTCTGTCTCAGGAAGGAACCATGTACCCTTGTTAGGGTCTTTCTCTCAGGTTTGTAAGCTGAGAGAAAGACTGACATAGCTACAATGATCCACACCTCACAGGTTTGTAAGTTGGATAATGTCTCACATAGATGCATTCATCAACAATACCTCGCAGGAATCTGGGACTGTCGAGAGTGGTGGAGTAGCCAAGATTGGTCCACCCTCCACCTCCGTGTCTAAGACCATCGTTGCCTCGCCTGAGTCCGCCAGATCCGCTTTCATAGCCTCCAACGACTTGAGCTCCTATGTTGCAGAGTCCTTATTCTGAATTGTGTCCATAGAGTCCAAATGGAGGAATTCCTCTGCGAATTCCTACTCAATTATACAGGTGGCCTCTTCCCTGGATTCGTGTGCTTGTTAGACAATGGCTGAAGCACCTGTGCTTGCTGGGATATGGCTGGGGGGCTGCCAATTATCCATCACTATGAAGAAGAGGGATTCTGGAGGAACCTGGATAGGTTTCTCTAGAATCTCCTCCTCAACGTATGCCATTGGCGGTGTTCTAGGATTCTCCTGTCACTAAGTCTGAGCAATGGACAAGGTGCACTCCAATCTCTGCACCCTCCATTGTCTAGCAGCAAAACTATATCAGGAAGGGCTGCGTCGCGGCCTGCCTCTTTCCCTTGGCATGGCGGGGTCAGAAAGGTTGCTAACGTGAAAGGAGAAAGTAATAAGAGCCGATTGGATGCAGATCCAGTGCTCAGAGCGGTCGGGTTTATGGAGCGTAAAGGTGAGATGGAGCTAGCATCGTCCGAGTGGGAGGATAATGCTGAGGCTCGACATGACCTTTGTACCAAGCTTCCCACTGCCATTACACCTTCTGGTTGCCATTCTTCTCGTGCTAGGGAGTTGTCCTCCCCTTCTCATCGGGCAATAATGGCCTCCCTCCATTTAATAGTGAGGTGAAGGGTGTCGACCTGCCATATTAATGGCTTGGGTTTGGGGAAGGCTACGTGGCCTCCCATTGCAATGTGGCACCCCATCCGGGAGTATGTATGCCAATTTTTATTTAATCGCAACTTGTTTTATTTATCTAAAATGGTACATGTGTACAGTTTATTTTAAATTTGTAGATATATTTTATTGTAAAGTTTTAAATTTTGAATTCGACGAATGTTTTCTTTTGCAGGTATGAAGTGATCTATCTTAAAGCGATGACTTAGAGTCCAGAATTTTGGAGTTGAATTTTTTAATCAAGCCTCATAGTTTTTGTTATCATCCTAAAATGGATGTGGAACCTATGTATTTGGCAGTGTAACTATTCAAACTTTCATTATATATATATATATGGAACTCAAAATATCAATTTATTGTTTCATCTTTGATTTCTCTTATATTGTTTATCGTTTCATCTTTGATTTCTCTTATATTGTTTATGATGGTGAAATATGTTGTTTATTCATTTATAAATAGTCAATAGCTTATAATTTTAATTTTTATGATCTGGTAAAAGGTTAATTTATGTTTTATGGTACTGTGCTGAAATAAAAATAAATAAAAATATTTCATTTTATTTATAAACATCATTGTACTATGTCAAGTAGAGTTGATTATGTATATAGTGGAGTTGATTCTGTAGTGATGGGAGATCTAGGTAGTTATCAAATTATAGTTTCTAACTTATAATTTATGTTTTATGGTACTGTGCTGAAATAAAAAATGTTTTATTTCACTTTATTTATAAACATCATTGTATTATGTCAAGTAGATCTTATTATGTATACAGTGGAGTTGATTATGTAGTGATGGGAGATTTGGGTAGTTATCAAATTATAGTTTCTAACTTATAATTTAAATTTTGTTTGATTTGGAAATATGGTTGAAAATAATCAAACGAGTCATCAAATTATAGTTTCCCACTTTGGAGCCCCTTACCCCAAATGACACTCAGATATGAGGGTTTAGGACTAGAGGGTTGCTCAAGTTAGGTTTCAAAGTTTTCAATTGCCTCCTAATAATAATATTAGAATGGAAAAAACAACAAACAATATTGTGTATTAAAAATATATGAGAGATTCTTATGAGAGTGAAAACATAAAAAGAAAGTATGAGTCCATGGTGATGAAAAATTAGTATTAGACTACCAAAGTAAACGCCAATTTTCATTGGGTGATATGGGTTTTATTCCATTCCATTCAAGTGATAATCAATTGACTTTAACAATGCAAATTGTAAATTTAAGCATATTGATCATCACATCAATCTAGGCCCCTCCTTTATTTTGATAGGGTGTAGACTCCTA
>ML807591.1:180452-196916 GCA_009831015.1 Picea engelmannii
AAAAAACCTCATACATGTACCAAATGACTCATATTCTACCTCAATATACTCAAGGGTATGTGCCAAATCCAACCAACAAATGCACCAGTTGTGTGCCTCAACAAAGTGTCCTCATACAACATGTACCATACATCCAACAAAAAATCAAGGGCTATGTCCTAGCTCACCAAATAAAACCTCAAGAAATCCCCCATATCTAACTTCAAAACAAACACATAAACATACCTTTCATTTTTGTAGATGACTCCATTGTACCTGAACATTGTCACACATGTTTGTAGCCTCTTCTGAGCTTCTATAGTATGGTACAAACCCCAATATTCATATCTAAGTTTTCCTCGTAGGACGAAGCCTTATATCTAGTAGGGCCTCGCGTGATGAGCTCTAGACAACCTGTGGGGGTTTCTCATAGGACACCTATAGTCTGACCCACGAGGGTCAGCTAAATTAGGGTTTATAACAAAAAACCTCGCTCTCCTCTTCAGTCACAATATTTTTTCGTCGCTCTTCCTTCGTTGCCTCATATATGTGCTACCTCATATATGCCAATGAGTACCTGCCAATAACCTTTCACAAGATAGATATTCAATGTGATTAATAGGTGTTAATGGGAGTCTCTTGATCTCTTATTTATACTTCACAAGTACCTTCCTTTTGGGGATACTTTGTAACTGTTTTACCCATTCTCCATATTCTAGGGCTAACCCACTTTCTTGTTGCAACTAAATTTTCCTTAATTAGTCAAATCATAAATTCTTTGTTGCAACTAATTTCCTTAATTAAATTCTTGTTGCAACCACTTTACCCATAATTAGTTGATGGTTGCAACCAGTTTGACTCAACAAACTTCTTGATGAACTTCTAGGGGCTTCTAGAATAATTGACTTCTTTGTTAACCTTCTTGGAGCTTCTAGATTATTCTTTGAGGTCCTCCAACTTCACAAAGACATATCTCCTTAATCGTGAGGAACTATGCAATGTACCATATATCAGCGGAAATTATGTGATGTGTACTATCCATCTATGATAGTCTTGTTTGAAAATATACTGACCTTAATGTCTTTATTCCTCAATCAAATATGGGTTCCATGACCATACCTTCGGGGCTACCGGAGTTTGCTAACGAACTTGCTTCAAGGGTTGACATTAATGACAACTAACTCAATCTTTCAACACTATTCCACTGGATCGAAATATAGTTTTCCACCTTGGCATTTTTTCTATGGTTTTTCAAGTCCCAAACTCCTGGGGCCATTTTGAGGCCCTAAATGATGTTTTTTTTGACATTTTGGGGCTAGATGTTGGATGAATGGCTCGGGCCTAGTCAAAACATGTTCTTCTTGGCTAGGTATTTCCAACGAGCTATCGTGCACCCCAAATGGAGATCATATACAAAATTTACTCCCTTGGGAAGTTGACATATCAACTACCCCCATCGAGGCCCACAAACCTTTTGGTGCTTTATCTCCCAAGGTTAGGGTTCTGGATGTTTAGGGTTTTCTCATTTATGGTTTATGTTGAAAAGGCCTTTGGAGCCTCATCGTAAACATCATCATCTTGCAAATGAGCATACCTTTCACATCTCTTCTCATAGATAAGTTTTCACCATTCTAGTGAGTTCATTCACTCTGTATTTTTAGAGTTTCTATACATTTCTTTCATTAATAGAAATTGTGTATTAGTGTATCTCTTTGTTTCTTGCAATATCTCTATGTATATCTTTATTATATTTATGCCTTCATTCTGTTCTCAAAATCATATGGATCAATGGTATCAGAGTAGTCTACTCCTTTTTGTTTATTAGTGCATGTCTCCAACAAGGTTAGGGTATAGAGAGTTGGGTCTCAAACTAGTTTCTCTTAAGGAAAACAAACCCAAGCGACCTCTCATGGTGGAACAAAACAGAGACAAGGGACTAGGAGATTCTATTCATTTGTTTCTCGAGGATTCCCTCACGTGGAAAAGGGATGAAATGATGGAAATTTTTTCCCAAATCCTTCAATGACTACCAACAATAGCAGATGCATCTTCATCAAGCAACCACTTTGGAGGCATCACATCTTTCAAGGTAGAAGTTAATTTTGATATTCTTGTGTTTGAAAGTTAGATAGATGAGGATGCTTTGGAAAAGTGGTTAAATATGATAAAAGGTTATTTATTTGTCCATAATTGTTCTTACACAAAAAAGATCACCTTTGTACTCCTCAAGGCTATCCCCCATGTCAAGAATTGGTGGGAGACTTACTACGAGCAAAGTTCCACAAAGGAGTCTGAAATTTTTGAGGTTGAACCCACTTGGGAATATTTTATGGATGCCATCAAAGAATAGTATTACCTTGTTGGAAACTATGACAACCAGTACATGAGATGGACCACACTAGGTTAAGAGTGGGACCAAATAGTGTCAGAGTTCACAAATACATTTCACACCTTGGGCACCAAACTAGCTATCAAAGACTCTGAGAGACATATGAATCTAAATTATCACGGGGCTCTACACAAGTACATCCAAACATAAATGGATTTTCTGGACATCTCATCACTAGGAGTTGTTTATCGATATGCTATCAAAATCAAGCATAAATTTAAGCAATAGAATAAGTGGGAGTTTAGGTCTGCAAATATGTAACAACCAAATCATGGTAAAGGTGGCCCTAACTCACAGAACATCCAAACTCAAGACAACCAGTCCAAGCCACAGGAAAAGAAGGGTAACAAGAAGACAAATAAGGACACTAGAAAGTGGTGCGACTTCCACAAATTCCCTTGGCGCAACACTGATGAATGTCGTTTGAAACAGTCATTGGTGGCCAAGCTCAAAGAAAAAGAGTCACCTGACTCAGACTCTGATTCTAAAAATAATAAAAGGAAACAGATCATTGATGGATAACCCTCTACTACCATCACTACCACAAAAATACAACCAGAAGAATCAGAGGAGCTTAAGGAGGGGGAGAGCCTCTTCCATTCATAGATGTGGGAGAAGGGGACCCCATTGCACTTCATTGTTGATAGTGGAAGAAAAAATAACCTCATCTCAACAGAGGTCATCAAACAGTTGGATTTTCCAACAACACCACACTTGCAATTGTACAACATCGGGTGGCTTCGCCAGGGTCAAGATCTCCATGTCAACCAACAATTTCACATGTCCCATGACATCAATCCCTTCAATAATGAGGTATTGTGTGATGTTTCCCCACTAGAAGTATGTGATGTTGTATTAGGCGACGATTATACATGGACGCATCATGTTATTTATGAGTCTCAACCCTGTAGTGTCTTTTTTACTCTGTGAGGTAAAATTTATAGGATACCAGAGGTAGTTCCGACTACTATCTAGGAAAAATAGTGCTACAAAGTAATCTCTCATGCTGCAAAGTTTAGTGGTTCTGACCATTATCCCTCATTGATATAGCTCTGCATGTTGCATATTCACTGATAGAACCCTCCTACACTCATTTAGATCATGCAAATATATTGGTTGAACAAATTCAACCCCTCCAGTAACAGGTTCATGACAACGTTCAACAAGCTAAGGTGGACAACTTCTTCAGCAAGGAAAGTAGCTCACCAAGGTTGAGATTCAGCAAAAACTTCCCTGGGAACTTGATGCAATGGAGACCATTTCTTCCTAAGGGGGGAGGAATGATCCAGGTGGATATCAGTGGCCACCCACCTATTCCACTGGCTCGAAATACAGTTTTCCACCTTGGTAGTTTTTCTACGATTTTTCCAGTCCCAAACTTCTGGGGATGTTTAGAGGCCCTAAATAATGTTTTTTTGACATTTTGGGGCCCAGGTGAAAGACAAAGATTCTCCACTGGGCCCATTTTGTTCTTCTTAGATAGACCTTTCCAGTGACCTATTGTGTTCCCTAAACAGAGATTGTATGAAAAAAGTTACGCCCTCAAGAAGTTGACATATAAACTACCCCCATCAAGGCCCACAAACCTTTTGGAACTTCATCTCTCGGGGTTAGGGTTTTGGATGTTTATGGTTTTCTCATTTATGTTGTATGCTAAAAATTCCTTTGGAGCCTCATTGTAAACATCATCTTATTGTGAATGAGTGTAACCATCACATCTCTTCTCAGAGATAAGTTGCCACCATTCTAGCGAGTTCATTCACTCTGTATTTTTATAGTTTATGTACATTTATTTCATTAATAGATATTGTGTATTATTGTATCTTTGTGTTTCTTGCAATATATATATGTATTTCCTTATTATATTTCCTCCTTCATTTCGTTCTCAAAATAATATGGATCACACATAAGCAGAGATACAATCATGTATATAATATGTGCATATATATTAGTGTTCACAATTCAAGTGACCCAACTAGGTATATAACATATAAGTCTGGCGTACATAATGCATTAAAAATCACCCTATTTGGGTTTCATGAAACTATACTATCCAATATGGGACACTACTTACTTCCCCTCTTGAGATAAACTTGGTCCGAAGTTTAATTAAACAAAAAAGGAAATTCGATATGCATAGTAGATGCATCCTCCCAAGTAGAAGAACTAGGACTATACATGTCCCATTTGACCTTTACCTGGTCCACCGTGTGACACCTAAACTATCGAGTGAGACGGTCGAATACAAAAATTGGATCTGCCTTCAAAACTCCCTCATCCATTACCTGCAAATGATGCCAATATAAAATATGAGAATGATCGTAAGCATATTTACGAAATAATGAAACATGAAACACATCATGCATATGTTGAAGAACTGGTAGCAGAGAAAGATGGTATGCCACAAGTCCAATATTTTCTAATATATCAAATGGACCAAGAAAATGAGAAGATAGTTTAGATCCCTTTCCAAATCTAACAGATATTTTCTGAGGTTTTACTCGAAGAAAAAAAAATCACCCTCTTCATAACTATGGTTCATTCTATACATATCAACATAGATCTTTTGTCTAGCCTGCACCTCCTTCAATATTTTCCTTATATGAGATACTGTTTCTTCCATTTCTTGAAGCATATCAGGTCCTAACAAGATTCTATCTTCCATTCTATCCCAACTTAGGGGTGTTCTACAAGGTCTTCCATATAACAACTCATAAAGTCCCATACCGAGAGAGCAGTGATAACTATTATTGTAAGAAAATTACACTACAGAAAGATATTCTCCCCACTTGGTTTGCTGATCCATCACATACATTCAGATCATATATTTTAAGACTTGATTCACTCTTTCAATTTTACCATCTATTTCTAGATGATAAGTTGTACTAAAATTTAACTAAGTTTGAAGGGCTGCATGAAAACTAGTCCAAAATCTTCATGTGAAAACATATGCCCTATCTGATATGATTTTCTTAGGAAAACCATAAAGTCTAAAAATATCCTTGATAAATACCTTTTCTATCTCAAGGGATTTGTAAGTATCTCTAACATGTATAAAATGAGCACTCTTAGTAAGTTTGTCCACCACCACCAAAATTGAGTTTGTTCCTTCATGTAGATCTAGTGCATGGAGTTAGAAGAAGTGATCCACATATTGCCAATGGTTAGCACAAATATTCTATGTGTGAGTGAGTGAGGGAATTATTAGGCATCACCCCCCACTCCAACCCACCTTTACTAAATTCAACCTGGTGTAAATCATTGTGAGTGAAGGAGGGAAACAATGAGCATCACCCCTCACCATCTACCTCTTCTAAAGTCACCCTTTGATATATCATCATATATGATGTAGGATGAGGGAGAGTCGAGATAATAGTTGATGTTCTTAGAGGCTAGAAAACTTTTTCAATAGTCAATAAAAAACTATGTTCTACACAAAAAATGTTAGTTGTTCATAGGATCATGCCCACACAAAAAGAATCTCAAAAACGTAAAATAACCAAAGTCAACATTGTGACTATCCCAAGCATATTGTCATGTAGCCAACATTGTATGACATAAATATTTGGTAGATGTCTAAAGTGTAACAAGAGGGGTGCTAGGTTAGCTTGTTCACTATTGGACTAAAGGTTTTGAAGCAATGCACATGGAAGGCATTACACTACCATTGTGGAGGATTGTGTATCACAATGATTGACCCTCATTGTGAGGTTTTGAGTGGCATGTTTTCCATTCGAGGGACTAGTATGAATAAAAGGCTTGGTCTATATGTGAACATCTAACCATTGATGTGGAGCTAAAGTTGTACTCAGTGTTGAAAACAATCTATCCATGATATAACCCTATGGAGGGAATATATGGGGTTAAATACATATGTAATGGGATAAATGTATATTTAATAAGAATCAACCTAATAAAGGGCCTACATGTGCAATGAGTGAGAATATGTATATACAGAGGTCAATATAGTCATTATCGAGGGAGGAACATATGATTTGGAAATTGGTTGTAATAGTCTTTTTTTAGTTTACATAGACATTTAACCCCATATATGCCCCTCTTATGGTCATAGTATAGTACCCTCCTTCAAAAATATTTGTCTTCAAAGCTTTGTAGTTGAGGGTTCTACATGTGATGAAACCAAGTAATAACATTTCATTATATTCCTATTCTTTGTTTGTCACTATTGATGATACTTCCATCCAAATTCAATGTTTTTCAATCTTAATCATTGGTATTTGGTTATTGTATATTTTTCTCATTTTTCTTTGCAGTTTAGAGGATATCAAAATGGAATTGATCCAAAGGTAACTATGAAAAAAAATAAGAAAACTATACGACAAATAGCTATTAAGGATTTAGATCGAAAAGCCTTGAATTTGGATGGATAGATCATCATCGGTGGGAAAAAGAGACTAGGAATATAAAGAAATCATATTACTTGGTTTCATCACATGTAAAACCATTAACTGCAAAGTTTTAAGGACAAAGCTTTTTGGAGGGTACTATGTTGTGACCACAAGGGGAAAATATATGGGGTTAAATGTATATAAAATGGGGTAAATGTATATTTATTAATGGTTGACCTAATAAAGGGCCCATGCACAATGAGTGAGAATATGTGTATATAGAGTCATTATTGGGGAAAAACATATGATTTGAAAATGTGGTTGTGATTGGATTATTTGGAGGAGGTTCTCATAATCTATTTATTGTCTAACTCGTATCTATTATCTCTATGGGGGTTGTGCTCCATGTTCGCATCGTGTATACATTGTATGTATGTTAATTTTTAATGTTATTTTAAATACTTTGTATACAACAATCCACTCCAAGAGTTGCATGATCTAGTAATGAAAAATGATGTGTTAATTCCCTTGTTAGAGTTAATGGATATGTTGTTGATTAACATAGCATACCTTCTTGTATTTGTACAATGTATTCTACTTGTTGGGTACCAATGCACAAAAGAATGTATTTAAGGATCCAATAATACCAATGCCTTACTCTACAAGTTTGCAAATATAGTGGATGGTGTTCAAATATCCAAGTTTGCAAATATAATGGATGGTGTTCAAATATCCATGAAGGAGAGAGAGTCAGTTAGCCTACATACACTTAAAAGCGCCCTCTAAAGTGTGTTTAGAGGGCGCTTTTAAGTGTAATTAATATGACTCTATAACAAATTTGAGTGCAACTAGAGTTACGTTTTAATTCTATAAATAAATTAATATGTAAACCAATTCAACCTTTTTAAGGAATCTATTTGTTTTTTACCATGCAAAATTTCACTTTAAACTATTTAAACTACTTATTTGAGGAGTCTATTTGTTTTTTACCATGCAAAATTTTACTTTAAACTATTTAAACTACTTATTGTACTGCCTCCCAGGCAGTGTACATAGTGATGAGTTCATTTTGACTATCTATTAATTTGGGTTGACTTTAAAATTTTTGTAAAAAACTTAATGTGTAACATAACAAACTCAAAATTTTATTTTTTAATATGTAAAAAAAACTGAATTTTCTTACATTTCATTGGCTGATAACTTTATAGTGTTATTGCAGCCTTCACGTATTTCGAGATCAAAATTAACTCAATGACATGACAGACTGGGTAAGGGTAAGTTGAATTTATATTTTATATTTATATTTAATAATTTATGGTCAAGTTGGTTCAAAGTAAGTGGTTCTTGTTCTCCGGGGCGGACTGGATTTCCTTTGGGTTGATTGAAATGAACCGACCGAACCGGCTTGCCTGGAGAGATTGATTCGACTGGAAAGCTTCCAACGCGTGAAACTGTTCGCTTGCTTCCTTCTTCGAGTCGTCATTTTATGGAGGTTTTAATGGGTTATACGTGCGGGCCCCTCACCCAAAGGTTGGGTTTCTTTTTCGAGAAATCCCTCGCCCCCCTCCGAATAGACGAATGAAGCTACATAAGTCCCAGTTTAAGTTGAATCAGCTTCAGAGCCAATAGTTTACCCAATTGATCTTGCAGTTTAAGATCCAGGACCCTCCTTCGTTGGGCTTGCCTTTATTGGGTAGCTAGATTGCGCGGATAATGGCAGACTAAGGAGGCAGTACGCGCAGCCTCGCTACCTTGTTTTAAAATAAGAGAAACATGTTTTAAACTACTTATTTTAAAATAAGAGAAACATGTTCTCCTACAATATTATATATAACTATTCTATTAGTAAATATTCCCTTCTCATTATGCATTTTAATTTTAATTTTAATTTTAATTTATATGCATTATAATAAAAAAAAATGCTATTTTTGACATGCGCCATGACCTTCCATGATTTATATATCATGAATGATAAATTTTAAAACGTGGTAAACTAACACATCACTAGGATCGTAAGGTATTATTTCGTTATATATATTCGTATTCATCTAATTAACTTAATTTCATATTAAGTTACTAATTATTATGTTTTATCTTTTTATTTTAACGAGGCGTTATTTCCAAGTGGTCCTTAGGGAGGAATGTAGATGGTAATTATTATGTTTTATCTTTTTATTTTAACGGGGCGTTATTTCCAAGTGGTCCTTAGGGAGGAATGTAGATGGGAAGGTTTATTTTTCCGTGTCTAAATTGGATAAAAATGAAAATGATAAGGAATTTTTTTTCATAAAATGTGACTACTATTTATGAATGGAGGTTGACTTATTATTGTTATTTTAAGAAAAATAATGATTTTGAAAGATATGTTGGTGGTTTCTAAGGGATCAAACTTCCACTTTTGTTAGATGTCTTTTGGTCTAGGGTTATTACCTTGTTTTTTTTTATTTTTGAGGAAGATGAGCTCTTATCCCATCAAAAGAAGTTTTAGATCTTATGAGGACCAAAACCTTCAATAGTTGAGACTTCCTTCAATAAGATCATGTGATTTTCAATAGCATTTAACATTGATCTTATATATAAAACCAAATACTAACCTAGATTATGATTTAACCTCGTCCTAAAAAAAAGAAAATAAATAAATAAATTATTTACCAATTTAATTTATATTTTAAAATTAATATATTACATATCTGATTAATTTAAATAATCAAAAAATTTATTTTAATTATTAACTTACCATAAAAATATAAATTAAACAATTAAACCAACGTAAATGAAGTATTACATATGATTAAACCAATGTAAATGAAGTATTACATAATTATTTCACAATTGATTGATGGATAAGAGGCTAACAACTAACTTATTTAAATGTACACTATTTTATACTAAGAGTAATTATGTTATTGTTTTTTTATATATCTTCAATTAAAATAATAAAACTTTTTGATCTGTAAACGAGGGACTTATAGCTCAATTGCTTCACCAACACAGATAATATGCAGAAGTGTACAATGGAACTTTGTCTCTTTGTTTTCAACCTTATATAGAGAGCTTTGTCTTTAGAAAGGTTATTAGGCCTCTGTTATTTTGATACAAGTCCAAGTGCAACATAAAACTCTATCTTCTAAATGGCTACTAGGTCTCTATTCACCATGTAGCCTACACATAACAACTAGTTGGAAATGTACTGGTAGTTAGGTCTTTGAGTTTTAGCTTATTGGTTTTCAATCACCAAAAAAGCATACAAAGCATGGATTTGTCACCAAAAATTCCCTAGCTCTATCTCCAACCAATGATAGGAAAAAAATGACTGTGTGGTCAATTGATTCATTGCTTCATTTCTTATTTGTAATGTCAAGGTTAAATATCAATCAACACTTGTGCATGAATGTTTTATCCCTTCCTTCTGCTCACTTGAGATTATCCTCTATTAGATGAAAGAAAGGCTATGGTTATTTCTCAATTATCAATATGAGCACTTCTTCAAAGACACAAGACTATCCAACACAGATTTGAGTGCTTGTAGGTTTAGATTTAGTTGAGCAATCTATAATCTATGAACTCTCAAGTGTGAATACACATCAAAATGACAAAATCCATTATGCAAACATGTTTAGGAAAGCCTAGAAACATGTGTATTAATCTACCATAAGAGGGTTGTCAAAACTACTTTTAATGAACTCTTATTGGAACAAACATTAGGGATTTAATATACTCTATCTTAAATTAGGCCAATGATATTTATCAAGTTGCAACCAACGTTCTTTACAGTGTTTGTAATCCAAAAAGATCTTTTAAAGACTATGGTTGAGTTTTAAAACATGGGCTCATTAACCATTTAGGAATTTGATGAAAGAGGTAGAATTAATGATGTAACATGGCAGCCATAATAAAATACATAGATCTAGAAATAAGCATAAATAAACAACAAACCATAAACAACAAACCATAAACAACAATGTTGATAACGGAGTTCAGCAATATCGCTTATGTCTCTGAGCCTTTGTCTCAGTGGGTGAGGCTTTCTTATTTCTCTTCCAAGCTTCAAAACTACATCATAAAAGTGCCAAAAGGATTACAAAATGATCTGGTTGTGTTCTACTAGATCTCAAGAACCCGTCACAACTAACGACACTGAAAACGAATGAACGAAGCTCCCGAAAATGGCTCGCAAAGTTGCTCTCCTCAATGGCTTCCCTGCATAAAAATGGCTTTGGCTTTACAATTCTTCATCATTTTCCTATTTTGAACCCCCTCCCAGGATGCCAAGAACCTTTGGTTTATATGGGCTTGAAGTTGGCAACAAAATCCCAACTTCCCCCCAAGACTGGCCTCAAAAAGAGCTCCAGATCCTCCAATAATGGCCAAAATCTCTCAAAATTGGCTGAAAAATCACTAAAAATCATATAATAAAGTTTAAAAACCCATTTTTGGCTAAAATAGGGTGCAACCCCCGATCCTCAGGCTCTTAGTCACATGTGTGCCCTCCATGTGGCCCTGGGCTTGTGCTGGTGCGCTGGCCTCTCTGGTTCTGGGTCCTGGTCACATGCGCTTGGCCATATGGCCACACCCCCAAGCTCCACGCGC
Source organism: Picea engelmannii (assembly GCA_009831015.1). Lineage (NCBI taxonomy): Eukaryota > Viridiplantae > Streptophyta > Pinopsida > Pinales > Pinaceae > Picea > Picea engelmannii. Next base: position 191,760 of record ML807591.1, read on the forward strand.
CCAAACTATTAGACCCCCGGTCGTTTAGCTCCTGGTTACGCGCCCTGGTTGGCGGGCTAGCTCGACTGATCAGAGCTAACCCCATAAACCACACCAAACATATAAGGGAGTGGGCCAGCGGTCATATGTTAACGGTCATGTGGAAAGTGTTTTTGTCAGGGGATATCATTCAACATAATCTACGTGCCAACAAAGTGTAGTGTTATATGAAATGGTCATATGCACTGGGGGCTGGGGCCTAGCCACGACCCTTTACTCCACCATATTAAACTCTATTCACATTCAAATACAATGTTTAGACTATATGAAATAAGATCCACCATGGGCGGGCTGGTAGCCCGGCCCTGCCAAATTGTTCTTCCCAGACCGAAGGTCACGGGTTTGACTCCCCTGGAGTCCAAACAATTTTTCCAAATAAACCAACCAATGGAGGGGTGCCACGTGACAGACCAAGACTAGGCCACGTGGCACCATTACATTTTCCCAAAACATGCAACGTGTCAAACAATGATTCGACCACATATGCATCTGCCCACATTAGCACATGTCCACATCAGCATGCCAACTCAATGTCACATCACTGTATGGTCGTACGGCCTATACAGTCATCTTCCATGCCAGCACTGTACGGACTGCACAGTCATCAAAATTTTGCATGTTTGGAAAAATGAACAGATCGTGATATCTTTTGCATACGGTGTCCGTTTGAGCCCGTTCAAGTTGCGTTGGGTTTGTATTGACAAGGCCTATGCATGCATTTGTTTTGAAGTGATTCTGAGCACTTTTATTTTTAGGCCTTCTTGGACCCATTTTGGCTCCTGGATCCATTTTTTGGATCAATCCTCCCCACTAAGACCTTTTGATCCTCCAAAAGGTTACAAAATTGACTTTACTAATTACATACTCATAAGGATAAAACAAAAAACTATGTTGTACAAAATGATGTTATAACAGGTCATCATTACAACATGTGTGATAACATTAATGGAAGCAAAATACTATGAAGATGTGACATCCACTTCTGGCAAAACCAAGTGAATGGTTTATTTCCTTCATGTTGTTCCTCTTGCTTCGTTGGTACTGCCTCTTCCTTTGTGAGTACATACGCAATTTTTTTGTCCTTCTTTGGACGAAGCTCTGAATTAAGCTTCCAACATTTATCCTTTTGATGTCCACCCTTGTTGCAATAAGTGCAGTGGTTTTTCGACATCCAAACTTGTTTTCCCTTCTCTTTCTTTCGTTGTGGAGTTGAGTCTTTATGTCGTGTCTCCTTCCTGGTCAACATAAATTTCCTATACAAATATTGTCTCTTCCAACACTTGGCCACACAATGGTTGGGTGAATGACAAAACGTACAAGGATACATATTCCACAAGTTTTGGATTACATGATTATGATTTGTATAATCAAAAAAAGATTTGGAACAGCCATGACCATTATACCTTTCTTGCTTATCTTCACTTTCCTTTGGAGATGACTTGCATCCACTATCACCATCATGGAGTGATATACCATCACCTTTCGTGAATTGTTCCCGCAATGACTTAAGTTCGTCATTTTAAGCATCACTTGCTTCCAATGTTTTGGAGCATTCTCCAATATCCTCTTCACCATATCCCAATCCTAAATAACAAGGTCTTTCCAGAAACTCTATGGCATTAGCAATACCTTGGCCCTTATTTCCAAGGCCCTTTCCTTCATAACCCATCTTGGTTAGCAATTTCAAATCTATACCTCTTGTATGTTTTTCAAATGCACCAAAAGAACCATCTTGATGGGAACAATGCGAAATTGATGAATGACTTCCACTGCATACCTCATAGATGATTTATGAATCAGGTGTAGAAGTCAATTCCTTCAATTCTTCTTCGCTTTTGTCGTTCTTTGAATATTTCCCTTGAACCGGTCTCTTTCGTTCCAATTAATCTTCATACAACACTTTCACCATCTCTTCCATAGCAAAGAGAGTATTTCAAAAATCCTTCTCATCTTGAGAAAGTCCCTCTTTAGATGCCATTTTCTCACTTTGAGATGTCCTCTTTCTCGATCCAATCTCAGGATTCTCTTCAACAAGCACCATGATTCATCTTTTCCCTGGTAATCATGCAAACTCAAAAACCAACTGTCAACTAGCTCTGATACCACTTGATCCAAAAATATATTTTAAAGACTATGGTTGAGTTTTAAATCATGGGTTCATTAACCATTTAGGAATTTGGTGAAAGATGAAGAATTAATGATGTAACATGGCAGGCATAATAAAATATACAGATCTAGAAATAAGCATAAAGAAACAACAAACCATAAACAACAAAGTTGATAACGGAGTTCGGCAATATCGCCTACGTCTTCGAGCCTTTGTCTCAGTGGGTGAGGCTTTATTATTTGTCTTCCAAGATTCAAAAATACATCATAAAAGTTCCAAAGGATGGAAAAATGATCTGGTTGTGTTCTACTAGATCTCAAGAACCTGTCACAACTGACGGCACTAAAAACGGATGAATGAAGCTCTCGAAAATGGCCTTCAAATTTGCTCTCCTCAATGGCTTCCGTGCATAAAAATGGCTTTGGATTTACAATTCTTCATCATTTTCCTATTCTGAACCCCTTCCTAGGCTGCCAAGAACCTCTGGTTTATATAGGCTTTAAGTTTGCAACAAACTCCCAAATTCCCCCCAAGATCTGGACTCAAAAAGAGCTCCATATCCTCCAATAATGGCCAAAATATCTCAAAACTGGCTGAAAAATCACTTAAAATCATATAATAAAGTTTAAAAACCCATTTTTGGCTAAAATAGGGTGCAGCCCCCGATCCTCGGGGTCTTGGTCACACGCGGGCCCTCCATGTGGCCCTGGGTTGGTGTTGGTGCACTGGCCTCTCCGGTTCTGGGTCCTGGTCACATGTGCTTGGCCATATGGTCGCACCCCCAAGCTCCACGCACCAAAACTATTAGACCCCTGGTTGTTTATCTCCTGGTTACACGCCCTGGTCGGCGGGCTAGCCTGGCCGACCGACGCTAACCCCATAAACCGTGCCAAACGTATAAGGAAGTGGGCCAATGGTCATATGTTAATGGGCATATGGAAAGTGTTTGCACCAGGGGATACCATTCAACATAATCCATGCACCAACAAAGTGTAGTGTTATATGAAATGGTCATATGAGTCGTGGGCTGGGGCCTAGCCCTGGCCCTTTACTCTGTCATATTAAACTCTATTCACATTCAAATACAATGTTTAGACTATATGAAATAAGATCCACCGTGGGAGGGCTGGTGGCCCAGCCCTGCCAAATCATTTCTCTCGGACCGAAGGTCACAAGTTCGACTCTCGTGGAGTCCAAACAAAAACCAACCAATGGACGGGTGCCACGTGGCAACCCAAGACTGGGCCACGTGGCACCATTACATTCGCCCAAAATATGCCATGTGTCAAACAATGATTTGACCACATATGCACCTGCCCACGTTAGCACTTGTCCACATCAGCATGCCAACTCACTGCCACATCACTATACAGTCATACGGATTGTACAGTCAGCTTCCACATCAACAATGTATAGACTGTACGGACTGCACAGTCATCAAATTTTGCACGTTTGGCAAAATGAACATATCACGATATCTTTTGCATACAATGTTTGTTTGAGCTCGTTCAAGTTGTGTTGGGTTCGTATCGACAAGGCCTATGCACATGTCCGTTTTGAAGTGATTCTGAGCACTTTGATTTTTAGGCCTTCCTGGACCCATTTTGGCTCCTGGATCCATTTTTTGGATTAGTTTGGGAAACCACAAAATCCACAAAATGAGCCAATATTTATTCTTATCATTGACATGTATAGGGTTTCAAATTATCTTTCACCGAAAATTATAATACAATGTACAAGTTTCTAGTGCTCTCAATTGAACTCCAATTCAAGTTATACTCCATTAGACCACCCATACATGAGTTGGTAGCTCAACAAAACACATATGTGAATTAGTTATTTATGAAAAACATATAAAGGGTGGTCATTGTGTGAAATGCATGAGATAGACACCCTAGAGCTTGAGAGTAAGACAAACCAACACCTAGGTTGTTACTCTTGTTTACTAAGTCAACTTTCTAGCTTAACTCAATGTAAAAAATAAATAGGAAGAGGAATGACCCCTCCAATGGTTTGTACAACCCGTACGACTTCCATACATTTGCACACAATCTTGGTGATGGCTTCATAGATTAATAAAATGGCTCATGGATGCATACAACCTCTTAGACAACCAAGGCTAACCTCAAATTTACCCTAGCAAGTAAGAATGTTTATCCGGGGAGAGGGGGACGACCTAGGAAAGGAGAAATCTTCCTAGAAATGCCTAAGAATTCCCATGCAGGTAGGAATTCGACCCAGGCAAGGAGAAATATGTCCAATAATTCCTAAGAACCCCCGAGCATGTAGGAATTCAACCCAAGTAAGGAGAAATCCACCCAACAATGCCTAAGAATTCCCAAGTAGGTAGGAATTCAACCTAGGGAAAGTGAAATTGACTCATGGAGAAGAATTGTAGCTTGGAGGACTGAGAAATTCATCCAACATACAAAGTTGAACCAAATTAGAAACTCCTTCTACAATAGTGCAACAACTCTATAATAAAAATCGTCAATCTCTAAGAATGGATGGGCATCTAATGGAGGTAGTTTACTAATTGTTGGATGTCATCATTTTCTAATGGAGAATGAAATTATAAGTGTACTTGAGAGAGCTAAAGATGGGAATAGGTTCTCATACCGTCAATAAAACAAATGGAACAATTAAGTACAGAGGATTTCTTCCAATAATTCACATACCAAGTACAACGCGGGATTTAACATCAATGCCACATATATTTTACCATAATAATCCATTGAATGCAACTATAAATGAAAATCCATCACATGGTGATAAAATTACACAAATAATAGACACAAAGATTTTACCTTGGAAACCCAAATGGAAAAATTAGCTTCAAATGGTTACTCATCTTGCATTTCAACAATCTTTGGTTGCAATGTTGTTCATGCTCTTGTGAATCCTTGCCTCCTTGGCCAAAAGACCCATTGAGAATGAAAGTAAATGAAGAAATAGGGAGAATTGGGGTAATGGGAAAGAAAATAGGCATAACCTTCATTTCCCATTCCTCA
>ML807591.1:197710-209876 GCA_009831015.1 Picea engelmannii
CTACATGTTGTTTGTAGGAGTCTTGATCATTGGTAAGTCAGTTCATTCACTGGTGAGTCATTCTTCAACTAGCTTGCAATGAATTAAATGTTATCTCATACTTGGGATCCTTCTCTTCTCTCTCTTTATTCCACCAAACAATTGCTTGCTTCATTGGTGAGGTTGGACTCTTGTGTTGATATAACTCCTTGGACAACTTCTTCTCCCTGGGTTGGAGATGCAAGGAACTCTTCATCCTATTTACTCTTCACTCTCCAAGCTCTTCTCTTTTCTATGTGATTTATGGCATGATGCTCTGGATGAAGTCACCAACACTTTGCTTCTTAGTGGACACTCAACTTGTAGTGGTGGAAAAATTTATTGGCACTACTGTATGGACTAGTTGACATCCTCTTCCACTTCTTGTTCCTCTAAGTTCTCTACTAGATTGGAGAATTCTTCTTTCCATTCCTCCTCTAAGAGAAATATAACGTGTGGCAAGTGGCATCCTTCTCCTATCAATATGCCACTTGATGGTCTTTCTTCCCACAAAATGAACATACCTTTAAGTATAAAAAATTGGCAGTGTCATGGTATTTCTTCATATAGCAGTGACAAACAAGGAATGTCTTATTTAATGTAGACCTCTTGGTCTTCTTCTCCTTCTTTTACTATATGTTTGGCTTGTCGCTTATTCTAAGTTATATAGAAAGATAAGTCTTAGCGCTTTTCTCATCACTTCCCTTCTTTAATCTACCAAAAGAAAACTAAGGTAGTATTGGGTTGCCACCTTGAAGTATTTTTTCTCCTTATTCTAATGAGCATGCAAACTATGCCATGTCCTTTTCCTTCACAAATGTAGTCTTGTTGTTCATATATTTTTCATTTCTTTCATTGAAACCTAGGCCTTCATGCTTGACCCTCGGTGCAGCTACAATGGGGCTTAGAATAACTTGTCTTCTCTTACCTATCCCTTGTCCATCATAACCCATCTTCCTTAATATTTTGGAACCAATGTCTCTAGTATGCTTTTCAAAATCACCCAAGTGAATTTGAGACAAGTCTAAGGAAGGTGAGGTTAGCAGAGTTGTCTTGGTCACGGTGTTGACCTTGATAGTGGCAATATAAGGTGGAATTACTTCGTGTTTCTCTTCAACACTTGCTTGGAGATTTGTTAAGGCCTCCTCCTGTTGGTATGTTCAGGGATACTGAGAGAGGGGGAGGTGAATCAGTATAAATTTTTTATCACTTTTTCTACTTATAATTTCCTTCAATATATTGTTGCATTCATGATAACACACAACCATAGATACACATTGCACAAGGATTTTACGTGGAAACTAAAATGGGATCAAACCAAAGAAATTTTTTAATATATAAGAAGATTACATCCAATGGAAGCACCAACTTCCGAGATTATCTAACACCCACTGGAAGGAGGCACCAACCCCATAAATTTTCTAGCACCAACAAGAAGGAGGAACCAACTCCCTTGTGAGCACCAACTCACACTTTTTAGGCACCAACCTACAAACTGTAGACACCAATCTTCCCTTGCACCACCCAACCACCTTGATTTCAAAGATTGCAATTACAATAAAATATATTTGATTCGGATTTATGAGAGGAATGAAATGAAACACATATATATACTATTAATATATATATACAAAGAACAATAACAGAGATGCAGTGAAACTTACCTTCTATTCAATAAAGAAATTTGTTGAAACTGTAAAATACAGAATGAAACAATCTTGCTCAAATGGTGGTAGCTAATCTCTGAGAAGAGATGTGGTGGCTACACGCATTCACATGAGCACATTACAATGAGGCCTCCAGGCCTTTTTAGACATCCAAAAACCTAACCCTAGGAGATGAAGCAAAAAAATTCATGTAGGCCCCAATGGGGTAAGTTGGTACATCAACTTCCCGAGGTCATAACTTTTGCATACTATATCCGTTTTAGGCACACGATAGCCCATTGGAAAGGCCTATCCGAGGGCTACACATTTTTCTATCACACTCTAATTTTTTTTTAATAGTGTGACTATCTTGGATTTTGTGAGCTTGGTGTCCAATCGTGACTAAAGGCTTGACCAGAATGTGCTAAGGAACTCGTTGTCCCAATCTGAGATGATGGTTTTTGGTATTCCAAAATGTACCCACACTCATTAAAAGAAGAGATTCACAGTGGCCTCAAATATGATGCTCTTCTTTCAGGTGGCCAGAATCGTCATCTTGGAAAATCGATCAACAACCACAAAACCATAGTCATTTCCCTTCTTGGTTGAAGGAAGGCCCGACATGTAGTCCATCGAGATGGATTCCCAAGGCATGTTGGGAGTAAGCAGAGGGGTGTACATGTCTTGTTTCTTAATGGGCAGTTTGGAAATGGCGCAGGCCATGCAGGACCTGATATACTTGTTGACATTGTGTCAAAGTTTCAACCAATAGAAATGTTGTTGCAACATTGCCATTGTATTTTCTACGTTGAAGTGTCCTTTCGCCCGACTGTAGTGATATTCCCAAATCATCTTCACTCGCTCACTTGATGTGACACATAGATGGCCCAGATGGCACAATAACCTATAATGAAAATGGAAATTAGTGACAGTTGTGTTTGTGCCCAACATATGGTAGGTAGTGGAAAAATTAGGATCTCTCTCGTAGATTTAGGGCCATCCATAGGTCTCATGTCTGCAAGAGTGTAGCACCATGGTTAATGTTGCAAATAGAGGTTGACTGAGGCAATCAATGACATGGTTGGTGCTCCTTGTCTTATACTTTATGTTGATATGGAATTGTTGCAAGTATGTGGACCACTTATGACGGCAGTCATTCTACAATTTTCCTTGTGTCTGCATGAACTGTAGAGGCTTATGATCAGTGTGGATGATTGTCTCCTTCCCTAGAATGTAATTCCTCCACTAGCGGGAGGCTTGTACAATGGAGTAAATTTATTTGTTATAATTGGGGTACTTATGGACAATATATGATAGTGTCTCATTATGATAGGCCACGGGATGTCCATGCTGAGTGAAAATTGCACCCACAACATATTTTGAAGCATTTGTCTCAATCTCAAAAGTTTGTTGTAGGTCGGGTAATGAGAGCACCAAGGCTAAGCACAAGTGTTGCTTCAAATCATAGAATGCTTTATGTTGCGACTGGCCCCACATAAACTTTTCCTTTCCACCACCCCTAGTCACTTAGCTAAGGGCCCATGAAATGTGGGAGAATACCAACACGAACCTGCGATAGAAATTGGCAAGGCTTAAGAAGATTTGAATCTCAATGAGTGTATTTGAGGTTGGCCAGTCATGCACAACCTTGATCTTAGCTAGATCGACATGCACCCCATGCTCATAAACAATGTAGCCTAGGTACTAGACCATGTTCATGCCAAAGGAGCATTTTTCCAAATTTTCATATAGCTTGTATTGTCGCAGAGTGTGCAAAACCTGTTGAATATGTTGCAAGTGTTCCTCCCAACTCTTGTTGAAGATTAGGATGTCATCCAAATACACCACCACAAAATAATTGGTGAAAGGATGCAGGATATCATCCATCATCCTCATGAAAGTTTCTAGGGAATTTTTCAAGACAAAGGGCATGACCAACCATTCAAAAAGACCTTATTTGGACTTGAAGGTAGTCTTCCATACATCGATCTGCTCTATTGGGACCTACTAGTAGTCGGACTTCAGATCAATCTTAATGAATTATTTGGCTCCCTTGAGCTGGTCAAGGAGATCGTCAATTTGGGGAATTGGGTAATGGTTCCTGACTATGATTTTATTTAGGGAATGGTAATCAAAGCAGGGTCTTCATGCCCCGTATTTCTTCTGCACAAGCACGATTGGGCTTCCACAAGGTGACGATCTTGGTCAGATGTTCCCCTTTTTTAGTAGCTCTTGGATCTGGCACTTGATTTCCTCATTTTCTGACAAAGAGTGGCGATAGACTGTTCCATTGGGTAGCGGTGCACCGAGGGTCATATCGATTGAGTGCTTGACCTAACAATGTAGAGGTACCCCAGTGGGTGAGGAGAATATGTCTTTTTATTCTTCCACGACCTTATCCACTTGCTTCTACTGCGTGGAGAGACCCATTGCAGAGGCCATGGATGTGGTTGCAACCTTCCACTCACTTTGAGCGTGAATCATGAAGAATAAAAACTTCCCGGTCTGAGAGATGAACTTCCTGCATTGTTTGGAAAAGATCAAGGAAATGGAAGTAAGTGGGACTACCTCATGTATCATGTATGTTAGAAAAACAGGATCGTGGAGAAATAAAATAAAACAAGTGTGGAAATAAAACACAAAAGATACACAATAGAATAGAGACACATATATACGTGGTTCACCTAGTGTGGGCTACATCCACCAGATAAATTTCCAGGTCCTTCCTTTATTATTATCCAACAAATGAAGGGATATAACCTATAGCACACCTGTAGTAACTTCCTCTTCCTTTTCTCATAGTCTCCTCTCTCAAAATACAATCTTCACACACATACATAGACGCAATACAATTCCTTCATAAAAGAGGGTTTCCTTCTAGGGAAAAATCCCTAAAATAACTTCTATTGTCAGATCTGCGACCTTATAATGAACAATCCATATTGACTATGAAATTACAATATTTTACAAGGCAATTTTTCCCAAAATTTCGCTTCGGGGGCACTGCCCCCGAATCCCCCACCAAGGGGGGACTACAAAAATTGTCATCACCCCCCCTGGCGATAGTTGTGGGGGGGGGGAATCCCCCCCACACCCCCCCTGTCAGGGAATGGGGTCCAAGCATGGATGAAACACACCTCTGAATTAGGAAGATAATCAAGCTCCACAACCAACACTATACAATTTCCTATCCAAAGTAATAATAACACTACGATACCTAAACTCATATATAGCATGAAGTTTCCATAAATAAGTTTGGCCCAAAAAAACATCACAAAATTCAAGGGGGCGACATCACACAATACCTCATATAGTTTGAAGGGCTTGATATTGTAGGGTATGCGGCATTGTTGGTTGACGTAGAGATTGCTCCCTTGGCGGAGCCATCCGATGGTGTATGGATATGGGTGTGGTGTTATCAGCAGATCCAACCGCTTGATGACCTTCGTTGAGATGAGGTTCTTATGGCTACCGCTATCAATAATGAATTTCAATAGAATACCCCCCACCCACATCTGTGAATGAAAGAGGCGCTCACTTTCCTCTGGTTCATCAAGTTCACTGGGATGGACCTTGGTGGTAGAAATGGTGACACTGGGTTTTGTGTCAATGGTTTATGTCCCTTTTTCTAGTTTTGACCCAGATTCAAAGCCCACATCTTATTCATAGGCTTTCACCTCGGCCACCAATGACTTCTTTGAGTGGCATTCAACAGTGTTATTACAGGGGATCTTATAGAACTCGCACCACTTCCTAGTGTCTTTCTTTCTCTTTGCATTGTCCTTATTTGTTTATGGATTAGACTTGTTGTCCTGAGGTTGTCCATCCTTACTCTACCCTTTTTTTTACAGGTTGGGGACATCTTTTCTCTGCTTATTCTTCAAGGGGTTCGAATACCCAAACTGTTGAGTCTTTTGTTTAAGCTTTTGCTCGATTTTGAAATCATATTGATAGGCTGTATCAAATAACAAGATGTCTAGAAACTCCATTTTTGTTTGGATGTATTTGTGCATACTGTCACAATACTTGAGCACCAGATGTAGCGTAGATTCTTTGATACCCAACTTGGTGCACAAGGTATGAAAGACATTGGGGAACTCTGGCATTTTTTGGTCCCTTTCCTACCATAGTGTGGTCCATCTTGTATATAAGTCATCATAACTTCCAACAGGGTAGTATTGTTCCTTAATAGTATCCCTGAAAGAAACCCAAGTGGGTGCAATTACAGATAATGTAGATTCCTTTGTTTCCTTTTTCTCACAGAAAGTATCCCACCGATCTTTGACATGGGGGACGACCTTAAGGAGCGCAAATATAATATTTTCTCTATCGGAAAAGTTATGGGAAGGAAAATACCCTTCTAGAAGGTTTAACCATTTGTCTATAGCATCTGCATCTATTTGACCTTCAAATATAGGAATATCAAAATTGGTATGTACCTTGAAGGGGGCAGTGCCTCCACTCGAGGAAGATGCGTCACTTATTGGCAATCGTTGAAGGATTTGTGCAAAATTATCCATCATCGTGTTCCTTTATCGCGTGAGGGATTCCTCGAGCAATAGTTTAAAGGGATATCCTTCCCCATCATATCCTTTTTATTCCCCCATGGGTGGCCATCGGGTTCGGTGAGGCCGATCTTGCAAAGGATCAACTGGTTCAAGTCCCAACTACTTATACCCTGACCTCATTGGGGACATGCACAGAGAAGAAAATGAAGAGTAGACCGCTCTAATACCATTGGTGTAGATTTATGAGAGGAATGAAATGAAACACATATATATAGAGAGAACAATAACAAAGATGCAGTGAAACTTAACTTCTATTAAATAAAGAAATCCGTTGAAACTATAAAATGTAGAATGAAACAATATTGCTCGAATGGTGGTAGCTAATCTTTGAGAAGAGATGTGGCAGCTATGCGAATTCACTTGAGCACATTACAATGAGGCATCGAAGCCTTTTAGCATCAAGAAGTAATTAGAAAACCCTAGACATCTAGAAACCTAACCCTAGGAGATGAAGCGCCAAAATTCATGTGGGCCCCGATGGGGTAAGTTGGTACATCAACTTCCCGGGTTCATAAATTTTGAATACTATCTCCATTTTAGGCGCACGATATCCCTTTGGAAAGGTCTATCCGAGGAATACAAATTTTGTTGTGACACTTTGAATCAATTTATAGTGTGATTGTGGCGAGCCCAAAAAATATTGTTTAGGGCCTCAAAACGGCCCTAGAAGTTTAGAATGCGAAAAGATAGAAACAAATTCCAAGATGAAAACTATATGTGAGCCAGATGGAAGAGGTGGGTGGCCATCGATATCCACCTGGATCAATCTTCTACAAGCCTTAAAAAAATTACCAGAGTACATCCTTAATCACACTATGCAAGGTGAATCCCTTGTCAACTGCAAAATATAGTCTATGTCACCCTTGATCTGTAGCCTTCATATGTTTCCTTCTTATGCCAAAAAGTGTCCTTGACTTGATCAAAACACAAACATTGTACTCTCCTTCCTTTTTGAGTTAAATATTCTTCTAAGATAGATCTGAAATATTCACTTGAACTGTTGTATTAAATCTGAAACTTTTTCTTTGAAGCTTGTTTTAAATCATGTCAGAACCATTGGTTATAAACATCTAATAATTGCTTCAAAGACAATCATGACACCTACATAGGATGCTTCAAATACTCACAAAAGAAGTTACCCTTGTATCTCAACAAAATTTACTCATGTAGCAGATATGAAACTCGGAAAAAAGACTTTTGTAACTCACACTTGAAATCGACTTTAAACTCAACATAGGTTTGCTCAAAAACAGTCCTTAACCTTTGCCATGTTCTTCCTAAAATTTTCACTAGATATGGGTCTCAAACTTTCCCTGCTAAGGTCTGAAACTCAACCAAGTTATTTTTGTAGTTTGAATCAAAGGAATTACCTCATAATTGCATCAAAACACCCCTTATACTTTCCTCAGATATGCCCTTCAATTTTCTTTTAGAATAGACCTAAACTTACCTCAAATATACCTCTCACTTTCCTAATATCTGGCCTTAATTCACGTCATATTTAAGCTCATAACATGCCTATAATTCACTTCATATTTGGCCTCATAATAGGCCTAAAATCTACACCAAATAGTCTTGAAGAATCGCCTCAATTTACTCCTAGAAACCACCTCAGAATAAGCCTCGATATGCCTAGAAGGACAGGCATCAAACTTAGCCTTATAGCCTCAGAAAAATTTGGCCCCATTGCCTCAAACTTTTCCTATAAAAGATTTCAAATATTTTCCAAGACAGATCAGAAAAAGACTTACCATATCCTCCCTTATGCTCCTGAAATTTTTTCCCTCTTAAACCTTTGTTTGCCTCAAATATTCACTCCCTAATATATCCTTGATTAACTCATAAGTCACTTAAGTTCATAATCCAAATGAGCTCCTAGGTGCCTTATTTATACTAGATATGGCGCCCTCCTTTTAGGGCCGACTTGACCTAAAACAATTCAATTTGATTTTTTTATTATTCCAACTAGGGTCGACTTGTACTTTTATATCTTAATTGTATTTTTAATATTTACTCCGTTAGGTCTAAATTTTGGGGACTTACATTCAGGGCTTCTAGACCATATTTCCAAGGATTCTTGACCACACTTCTAGAGCTTCGTTTTTTTTACGTTCTAGGGTTCTATGGTTCTAGGATTTTCTTCTAGGTGACTTAAAAGCGCCTTCTCGTGAGGGCCATGCTTAAAGCTACACCATAAGGGGACCACTTTGGAGACTCCTTCAAATAAAATCATCACTTCTAGGGGCTTCTTGACTTTCTTAGGGGCTTCTTCTAGGGTTGACATCAATGACAACCAATTTTCCAACAATATCCCCCTTTGGCATTGATGGAAACACTCATACTCCCCCTGTGACCATTGCTCCCCCTGACTTCTTGCTTCTGATATTTCTCTCCCCCTTTTACATCAATGGTAAACAAAAACTACCCCTGACAGATTATCTCCCTCCTTTTTGATGGTGTGCAAATCAATATGGAGCAAAAACTACTCCCAGTTTCTGATGGAGATACTCAAATTAGGTCTCGCTGGGAAGATTATTTATGAATATGTTTGCAATATGTTCTTTTGTTCCAATGTTATCCATCTTGATATTATTTATGTGACTTGTTCCCGCAGAAAGTGGAACTTAATAAGAATATGTTTGGTCTTGGAATGCATTACTATATTCTTGGAGATTCTTATAGCACTAGTGTTGTCACAGAGTATCAGAATGGGCTCATCATATCTCACTTGTATGTCTTGCAGGGTTTATTTCATCCAAATAATTTGAGTACAACAAGTGGTTGCAGAAATATATTTTGATCCTGCTATGGATAAGGATATTGAATATTGCTTCTTACTAAACCAGGGAACGAGAGAATAACCCAAGTTGAAAGTTTCTCTACTTGTACTTCTTCTGTTATCAATGTTTCCTACTTAATCAACATTTGTATAGGCGATCATAGTCAACTCATTCCCTTTCAAATACCATAATCCAAACTCAGTTGTTCCTTTGAGATATTTGAAGATCCTTTTCATTGCTAGAACATGAGATTCCTTTGGTGCTACTTGAAATCTTGTGATCCGTCCAACTTCTTGCATCACATCTGGTCTTGAATTTGTCACATAGAGTAAATTGTCAATCATCGATCTATAGAGTCTATGATCTACTTCTTTAGATTCATCATCTTTTCTCAACTTGCAACTGATCACCATATGAATAATTATTGGTTTGGAATCTTCCATTATGAATTTCTTCAACATTTCCTTGATGTAATTGGTTTGGGAAATGAAAATGCCTTCATCTAGCTGAGATATATGGAATCCCAAGAAAAAGAACTCACCAAGTAGGGAAGTTTCAAACTCACTCTACATATCCTTGGAAAATTTATGACTCAACCTATCATCATCACTTCCAAATATGATGTCATCTACGTATACTTCAATGATAATTATACTATCTTGATCCACTTTTATGTAGATATTACTATATTCACTTACTTTTATGAATCCTTGATGTTGTAAATATTTTTCTAGTCTTGAGTACCATGTTATCAGGCTTGCTTAAGTCCATATAGATATTTCTTCAATCTATAAACATAGTCTTCCTTTTTTGTTAAAAGAAACCATTTTGATTGTTCTATGTATACTTATTCTTCTAACTCTCCATTTAAGAAGGTTGATTTTACATCCATCTAATATACTTTGATTCTTTTGGAGCATGCATAAGACAAGAGCATTTTGATTTCTTCCATTATGGCTACTAGGGAAAAGGTTTCTTAAAAATATATACCTTCAACTTGTGCATATCCTTTGCATACTAACCTTGCCATGTTTCTGGTTACTTGTCCATCTTCATTCATCTTGTTTATGAATACCCACTTTGTGCCTATGATGTTTTGTCCTTAGGTCTTGGAACTAGTTCTCATGTCTCATTCTTCTCTATTTTATTCAGTTCTTCTTCCATGGCCTTGATCCAATGTTCATCATTGCTCGCTTCCTCAAAGATGCTTGGTTCAACTGTGGATAATAATGATAGATGTCTTTGTTCTGGTGTATGTGCTTGTTTTCTTCCTCTGGTTTCTATTCTTACATTGTTATCCCCAATAATTTGTTCTAATGGACTATTCTTCTAATAGAAACATTTAGATGTCTTAGAAGGTGTCTGGAGATCTTGTTGATTTTCTTTTGTTTCTTCTTGCTCTTCATCTTCTTCTTCTTCTTCTTCTTCTTCTTCTTCTTGCTTTAGTTCTTCTTCTACTTCTTTCTCTTTTGAATTTATGTTTTCTTTCCTG
Organism: Picea engelmannii; assembly: GCA_009831015.1. Classification (NCBI taxonomy): domain Eukaryota; kingdom Viridiplantae; phylum Streptophyta; class Pinopsida; order Pinales; family Pinaceae; genus Picea; species Picea engelmannii. The sequence goes on from ML807591.1 coordinate 208,215, forward strand.
GTCTTCAACACAATTGTTTCATCGACTTTTACATTGATGTTTTCCACTATTTTGTTGAGTCTTAGGTTATAGCATTTGTATGACTTACTTTTTCTTGAGTATCCAATGAGTATGCCTTCATCAACCCGAGAGTCAAATTTTCCAACCTTATTATCTTCTCTTTTTATGTAACATTTGCTTACAAAAACTCTAAAGTGATTGATGTTTGTCAATATTCCCTTCCATAGTTCATATGCAGTCTTATTATTGCTACTTCTAAGAATTCCTATATTCAATATATGAATGGTTGTATGTACTTATTGTACCCAAAAGATATTTCTCAACTTGGAATCATTTAGCATGGTTCTAGCCATTTCCTATACAGTTATGTTCTTCCTTTCAACGACTCCATTTTGTTGAGGTGCTTTAGCTACTGAGAATTGTCTTTTTATTCCATGTTCTTCACATAAATACATGAATTCTTTTGACATGAAATCACCTCCATTATATTATCTTAAGCACTTAATTCTCAAATCAGTTTCGTTTTCAACCATGTCCTTGATTATCATGAAACATTATAACGATTCTGACTTTTTCTTAAGGAAACAGACCCCGATCATTCTTGTGTAATCATCAATAAGAAGCATGAAGTAGTTTTCACCATTCAACCCTTTTGTTCTCATCGGTCCGCATAGATCAGTGTGTACAATCTCCAATGGTTTTGTTGTAGATTATTCCTTTGTCCTGAACTCATCTCTTGTTTGTTTTCCATGCTGGAAGTGCTTGCAAATAGTGTTTGCTGGCTTTGAAATTTCAGGCATTTCTCTTACTGCTTCCTTTCTGTTGATTTTGACAAGATTTTCAAAGTGCATATGGCCCATTCTTCTGTGCCAAAGCCAACTTTCATCTTCCTTTCCCAAGAAAAATCCTTCCTTTCATATCTCATTCAAGATGTATATGTTGTTTGGAGTCCTTATTGTTGTCTCCACCGATCTACCTGATCCTTCTTTCCTTATTTCATATTTCTTTGAGTTGAATAGAAGTGTGTGTCCTTGGTCACACATTTGACTCACACTTAGCAGATTATGCTTCATATTTTCGACAAGTAGGACATTTTATACCATGGCATCTTTGCTTCCAAGATTGGTTATGTCTTTTCTTATAATTTTGGTTGAGTTACCATTGTCAAATGAAACTAAACCATTTTTTTCTTTCTTCAGGGTTACAAATCTTTCCTTGTCCCATGTCTTGTGCATTGAACAACCATTGTCAACATACCATTCTTTTTTTCTACTTTGGGCTTGCATATCAATTGCACATTCTTCAATGTCTAGTTCATCCTACTTCCTTTTCCAGATCCTTGATGGTTCTTTTACATGACTGTTGAAATCCTGCTTCTGTTCCCTTGGAGTAACAATCGACCTACAATCTTTGGCTATGTGTCCAAAATTGTTGCATTTGTAGCATTCTACTTCATTATTCAATGAACCAAAATTTTTATAGTTTATGTTATAAGTTTCGTGAGGCTTTCTGAGATAGTTTGAAAAGTCAACAAGAAACATGTGTCTAATTTATTTTTCCCTTAAATAAATTGGACAATAAATATTAATCTATTATTTCATTCATAACTGAGTGAGTTGGATTTGTAACAGAATTATAAGTGTAGTTAAGTGAGTTAAGATT
>ML807591.1:248974-261803 GCA_009831015.1 Picea engelmannii
TAGTCATGGTTGAGACAAGCAGTTGATGAGTTGGCACATACATGAGGTGTATAGTTGATGATGTTGGTACATATTGATGAGTCATTGTTGATGAGTAGTTGACACATGATTGGTATATACTTGGTTCATGGTTGGATGCACTTGTTTATGGTACAGGTTGATTACAGGTTGTTTGGCACGGGTTGGTGCATGGTTGATGCTCTTGTTTATAGTACATATTGATATATGTTGAGGATTGTTGCCTCATCTTAGTTGGTGCTAAGAATGCAAGCTGAGTCTTTCATATAGAGCTGGTGCTCTTGTAGAGTTGTACTCTATTCAGTTGTTGCTGATAAACCCCAAGGATTGTAGTGTGTAATAAAAAAAAAATTGTACATACATCTTGTGTTCTTTTTGTTAATTATGGTGACGACTTGTTGATGATATATTGATGATATGTGCTCACATCTAACTGGTTATAAATGACAACAATGGGTAATGAATCAATGTTGAATGTTAATTGATGAGTTTTTGTGCAAGAGGGAAGTTTTGGGAAAAAGAGCCCCACACTCATTCACCCCCCCTCTAAGTGTGGTAGGTGTGGTAGGAGGGATGATTCCCATTGTACTAGGGAGTGTCTTCCATAGACATGACTAACATTATCATCTCATCCATAGGAAATATCATGTGAAACAAATCAGGAGATGAATCACAAAGAGAGGGAGGAGAGGGGGTTGTCGATTCAATAGCTTGATAAGAAGATTCAATCGGACTTAAAGGAATTTTGTTGGTGTAATGAAGGTAATATCCAAAGCTAGGTACTACCCATGGGTCATATGACTCAGGGGTATACGAACAGTGGTCGATATCATGTTAATAGAGGCAACACAAGGAGGAGGAATATCGGGTGGTGGGATTGAAAATGTACCCATCAAAGTTGAATCTTTCAAAAGACCCATACCGACATTCTCATAACCGAGAGGTGTCTTCGAGATAAAAGGAACATTGCTAGCATGAGAATCAGAATTAAAGAAGGCTCGTTGGTCAACAATAGTGACCTTTCCTTGGTGCAGGAATCGTAACACACGAAAAAGGGTAGACATACCTACATGCATGGAATCGATCCAACTACGACCAAGTAAAAGGTTATAATCAAGAGGTGCATCAAATACCTCAACCTCAACATTGACCGACTTACCTTCCAATGTAATAGACAACGAGGGAAGAACATCGTATGGTTTAAAACATGTCCCATTGAAGGCATTAAGTGTATTGTGTGATTTGGTGAGGGTAGGAGAGCCAATGGCTTTCCAAAAAGTAACTGACATAACGCAAGTCGAGGCTCCTTCGTCAATAATGGTTCTACAGATATTCTTGTTTTCAACAATAACTTGGATCTGAAATGCTAACTGAGGAGGGAGCCTTGGAATGTGATATTCCAAGTCAAATATTATTAAATTAGTATCTGTGGGATCAATTCCACCAATAGCCTTTAACAGTTTATTTCGTTGAGCATGAAAACTTTGAAGGACTTCGAGAGATGACATCGCAAAGGGTGTTTGCGCAAGGTCTTCTACAATACTGTAGTTTTGGTCAACACGTGCGTGAGGATTGAACACAGACTTTCGAACAATGCCCTTGTGAGGAGGGTGAAGAACTATATTGAGACTCGGTCCCTTGAGATGAAGAGGACCGTTTGGAGGTGAATTTGGGGGAGAAGGTTGAACCAACGAATATGGCATATCATCAACTTTCTCTTTTGACGGAGAGTAATATTTGGCTTGAGTTGCAAATGCAACTTCGTTCTTTTTAGAGTCACTAGTACACATAAGGACGTAAGAGGAGGTAGAAGGAGAAGCTTGGTCATGAATGACCAATTGGGCATGTTGTTGAGAATGGGAAATTTTGTGACAAAATGGTAGGTGTAGAAGGTTTCCTGATCCCTTGGAGGAACTTAGTAACCTCAGCGCGTCTTGGAAAATCTTTCGTGTAATGATCATCACCACAAATAAGGCAGGGATAACGAGGTTTATGTTTATATTTCTCATCAACGATTTGTGTTTTTTATTTATCAGATTGTGGATTATTATTCTTGTCTTCCTTGTTCTTACCCTTCCCTTTCTTTTTATTTTGATTCTTTACGGTAGGGATGGATTGAACAGAATTAACCTCAGCAGTCTTACCAGTGGAAGGAGTAGGAGTAGGAGTATTTTGTACATTAGAATTATCAGATTTGGGATTGGTGTGACCGGTGTGTGCAGATCGAGTCTTGGCATGAAAGGTTCCAATCACACCATCAACAACGTGAGAAGTTTTTGGAGGTGTTGGGTAGGGTTTGTGGAAGGACGAGGAGCGTCAGGGATCAAATCCTAAAGTGTTCTCGTTTGTGAATAAACGAGATCTAGACATTGAGCACGACTAATCGCCTGCTCTTCTATGACAACACCACCCATGGAGACATCACGTGAAATAGGTCCAATGAGTGATTTGGTAAACCACTCAGCCAATAGTTGATCAGGAAGGGGAACTTTGATTAAACGTCTTCTCCTCCTCCACTCATGGATGTGACCAGAAATATGAGTGGACGAGGATTGTTTGAAAGAAATCAAAATTTTGGTTCTTGTCTCGTATCGAATTGGAAAATGGTAATGTGTCAAAAAGGCCATGGCTAGGGTGTTAAATTCATTGAAGAATCCTCGCGGTAACTCGATGTACCAATTTGCTTCCGAACCCATGAGAGTTCGTTGGAAAAGTCGTAATCTGATGGAGCCATCCATCAAGGAGTTGGATGAACACCATAGATGAAAAGTCATAACATGATTATTCATATCTTCTCCTACTCAATCGTCAAATTTAGGAATGTCGGACGGTAATTTGGCCGGTATGAAGGGCCAATAAGGAGAATGTAAAATAGGATTGTTCAAAATCCTATACAAATCAGGTAAATCCAAAGTGGCTAGAAAAGGAAACTGTCGGTTCACTTGTGGAAACTGGTAGTTTTGAGGGGGAAGCCCCGTAGGTATACTAGTAGGACCATAAGCAGTCTGCAAATAATTAGAAAATCCTGACAGATTCGGTTGTGGAGGATTTTGAGGCATATAGCCCACAGGATTGGGTTGATTAGGGATGTTCCCTTGGAAAGGAACATTTGATTGAAAGTTTTGACCCCAAGTGGGATTCAAAGAACCTGGATATAGTTGACCGAGGTTAGGGGGTACAAAATCATTGACTTAAGGATGTTTCCCCCCAGACGGTTGTAGATTTCCTTAGAAAGGAAGATTCCAAGGTTGATATTGTAACATAGGTACATTTTGTCCATAAACTAGGTTATGGACTCCAACCTGAGGTTGCCCCCCAAGTTGAGGTTGTCCCCCAATCTAAGGTTTCCCCCCAAATTGAGGTTTCCCCCCAGCTTGAGTTTGACCTCCAATAGGAATTTGGAAACCAGAAGTGATAGGATGACTTGTGCCTCCAACTGGATTGGAGCCACTAGGGCCAGGATGGTGAGATCTTCCTAACAAAGGCGGAGGAGGAATGTAAGGCCCTCCGGAGAGAATCTCGGCAGGTGTAGGAAAAAAATGAATCGCAACATTATACCCAGGAGGAAAAAAAAGTCTAGAACCTTCGGATGGAACCTGGGTATGGATAGAAACATAAGTATTCAGAGCTCTATACCCAGGGGGAAGTGATGGATTTGGTCTAGGTGGAAGTGGTGTCCCAATTGGAGATTAGGTGATAACCACATTCCCGGAAGAAATCATGGTAGCTTGTGGGACCATAATAGAATGAGCCATATGGAGAGGAAGGATCAAGTGAGAACCAACCAACAATTGGTCTGAAATGGTGCACAAGGATTTTACTTGGAAACCAAAATGGGAGAAAACCACAAAAAAAAAATTAATATATAAGAAGATTACATCCACCGGAAGCACCAACTTTTGATATTCTCCATCACCCACTGGAAGGAGGCACCAACCCCTTGAATTTTATAGCACCAACTAGAAGGAGGAACCAACCTCTTTGTGAGCACTAACTCACACTTTTCATGCACCAACCTACAAACTAAAGATACCAATCTTCCCGTGCACCACCCAAACAACCCGAATTCAAATATTGCAATTATAAACAAATATCTTCTACAAGTCTTACCAAATTTACCAAAGAACACCCTTAATCACACTTTGCAAGGTGAATTCCTTGCCTTGTCAGCTGAAAAATATATTTTGTGTCACCCTTGATCTGTAGCCTTAATATGTTTCCTTCTTATGCCAAAACTTGTCCTTGACCTGATCAAAACATAAACACTCTACTATGCTTCCTTGCTGAGTTAAATCTTCTGCCAAGATAGATTTGAAATATTCACTTGAACCGCTCTAACCAATCTGAAAATTTCACTCTGAAACTTGTGTTAAAGCATGTCAGAACCTTTTCTTATAAATCTATGACAATTGCTTCAAAGACAATTATCCTGACACCTACTTAGGATGCTCCAAAGACTCACAATAGAAGTTACCCCTGTAGCTCACCAAAATTTACTCATGTAGCAGATCTGAAACTCACCCAAAAGACTCATGTAACTCACACTTGAAACCTACTATAAACTCAGGATAGGTTTGCTCCAAAATAGCTATTAACCTTGGCCATGTTCTTCTTGAAATTTGTAGTAGAGATGGGTCTCAAACTCACCATCATAAGGTCTGAAACTCTACCAAGTTATTTTCGTAGTTCACATCAAAGGAATTACCTCTGACTTGCATCAAAACAACCATTATACTTTCCCCATATCTACCCTTCAATTTAATTTTAGAATAGGCCTAAAATTGCCTCAAATATGCCCCTCACTTGCCTCATATCTTGCCTTAATTCACCTGAGATTTAACCTCATAATAGGCCTATAATTCACTTCAAATTTGGCCTCATAATAGGACTAAAATACACACCAAACAGTCATGATGACTCACCTCAATTTACTCCTGGAAATTGTTGATGTTTCGGTAGCAGTGGGAGGTATTCCCTTCTAGACAAATTTTCTTAGAGAAGAAGAATATTCCATAAGTCAAAGGAAGACCATTGAAGAATTGAAGAACACCTCGAAAGAGAAGTCGGCCCACGGGAAAATAATAAAGTGGAAATATAATTTCCAGGAAAAGAAGTCGACCCACAAAAATAATAAAGTAAATATGAAGACCAAGAATAAGAATTCGGCCCCTGACAGGAACCCATATTAGTAAAAATACAGGGCTAGATCATTTCATTACCATAGTCAAACAATTCTCCTTCTGCAGTGTGCACTAGGAAACTAGCAGTTGTAGTTGTGGAAGTTTCGTTATTTATGGATTTTGGTTCTCTTGGAGAGTGCGCCCCACTTGGGGAAGGATATTCTTGGTGGTATCTCTTGTACGCTACCTGTAGAATAGTTCACTAAGGTTGTGTGGTGTTGCCCAGTTGCTTCATGCCAGTTTTCAGTAGAAGTTGCAATTGCAGTAGCAGTTGTAGTAGCAGTTGTAGTTGTAGTAGAAGTTGTAGTTGTAGTAGCAGTTATAGTTGTAATTGCAGTTACCAATTACCAATTGTGTTAGTTCTTTGTTGCACTATATTGCTCTAGTGATGCGCCTATATTGCGCCAGTTCTGTGATGACTTGGTTGTCTACCCTCGCTAGGGTTTGACAAGAAGAAGAGATAAGTATTTGTTATAAGGGTTTCTTCATTGTTGGTTTTCTCTTGTGAATAGAGCTTGTTCATGGTTGTATTGGAATATTATAAATATTCTCTCTAAGAAAAGTTGGTTGGGTTTTTCCCAAGATAAATCTTTGTGTCTTCTTATGCTTGTCTATCTACTGCTTATATATATTTTAGTATATGGTTATTGAATGTTAAAAGAAGATAAAAATTCTATGGTAAATATAATGTTAACAAAACTAATGAAAATCTAACATGGTATTAGAGCCAGGTTTCCTTCAGAATAGTCTAACCACTGGAAGGAAGTGAGATTTGCCACATTGTTGAAATTTGTCACTGCATAGTTGTTTTTTTTCAAGCTTGTCAATCACTTATTATAAAGTCAATTGGGACAAATTTTAGCATAGATCAGATCGTCTTGACCTAGCACACCTCCTACATCATTCAGATTGACTTTCCATCAAAGTTGAAGTTTTAGGGTTTTAGGCTTGTTGACATTTTCCTAGACATTGAACCATCTTATTCAGATTTCTAATTTTTTCTTGTTAATGTAATGTATCAGATTAGAAGACAAAGTTGGATGGTGCACTCGTATATAAAATGAGGGAGTTTGCAGAATATGTACATTTGGAAAGAGGACATGTATCCAAGCAGTGACAGTAGATCCAAAGGGATCTTAGATCTAGTGCACTTAGAGGAAGACCAAGAGTTGGAGGTAGCAGTGACGATGTCTTCTATAGTATATAACAACTCAAATGGGACAACAACAACTAGACTCCAAGTTTTCATATCAGGTTTGATATTTTACTACTACAACTTAAGGAAGTGTTGTAACTAGAACAACATTATTTAGAAGACTATTATTGTTGAGTACTATTGCTATAAAATTTTTAATAACAATTGAATATTGTTGGTATGATGATCATTATACTCATTGATCATTATTAATAATGCACTTATTTACAATATGAATTGATCTCCTCTAGGAGATGTTCTTGGTTGTTGACCTTGTCTTAGGTAGGTTATCTTGTAAATTTCGTGGAGGTTACCATGGAGATGTTGTTGTTCTTGTTTCTTGTTCCGAGTAGGTTACTATGGAGGAATGATTGGTCACAACACTGGAAGAGTGTTGAAGAGTGTTGTTCTTATTTCTTGTTATTGAATTTTATTTTGGCTCTCATCCCAAGCAGGTCACAAGTGATAGATCTAAGAAGGAGCTATTGTGATGATTGTTCCCGTTCTTGCTTTTATTATTGTTCTTATCATAAGAATGTTGTTCTTGTATGATATTTTCCCTTGTTGTTTCTCTTGTTCCAGGTAGGTCATAGGTGATAGCTCTAAGAGGGATCTATAACGATGGTTTTAGGAGGAAATAGATTAGATGGTCTCTAGCTGAGACATGGAAAAGACTATTTAGACATGTACACATCCATGTAACGAAAGAGAAGAGGACGAAGTCAGACCCTTCTAGAAAGAAGGGTACTTTTGCGAGATACAGAGTATCTCATATGAAGATTGATTGTGAGGAGAAAAAGGCTCCAAAGGATGACCTTACATATCCCTCTAGTTCAGTTGATCACTCTTTAGATCATCAGGAAGAGACAGTAGAGCTAGAAGGGCCTATCCAGAAACGTTGTAGTGACCATGAAGAGACCAACATGGTCCCGTGATACTTTGCAGGATGCAAATAGCATGAATTTATATGGCATTGATGATCTATATCATGAGGAGGAGAAGATGGCTCCACCAGTGGTGAGGTAGGTAACCCCACCAAGTATCAACTCAAAAGGAGCCAGAGTTCAGAAGGAGTCAACCCTCAAGATCCAATAGGGAGGGGAAACCTCCCAGTACAGTTCATATCAGATCAAACTTCGAAGGAAGTCAACAGATTAAGAGGGAGAAAATGGCTCCAAGATTATATATTCTAAGAGGGAGTCAAATCCCAGAGGGAGCATGTAGACTCATAGTGATCTTGATCTCAAAGAGAGTAAGTCAACTCAAAGGGAGTGGAACATAAGAAGACCTTTTCTCCAGTCACCTGGTACACTTACTAGGACCATTACTTGCTAGAAAGCAGCAATGATGGAATCTACTCCAGAAGAACATGTCCCAGAAGATTAGAATGACACAGTAGAGCCAGAGATACCTGTAGATCCACCTAGAGAAATTACAATTACCAAGAAGAGACCATCATGGATTCATAATACTTTGTAGGAATTTGAAGGACATGCAACTCCCAAATTCTCTTTTAGATAGAGCAAGAGACCACATGAGTTTTCTAGCTATGTGGCACTGATGAGTAAAATCGTTGATTAAAAACCTTCCACTTTTGAGGAAGCTGCTAAGAAGAATGTATGGAAGGATTCCATGATGAAATAACACCACTCCATCATGAAGAATGATGTGTGGGAAGTGGTTCTGAGACCGGAAGGAAAGTCAGTAGTGACTTCCTAGTGGATACAAGATCAAGCATGCTACAGATGGCAACATAGAGAAGTACAAGGTGAGATTTGTGGCTAAAGGATTCCCCCAGAAAGAGGGAGAAGATTATGATGAGACACTTTCTCTAGTAGCCAGAAGAAGTGTACATAGAGAAACCACAAGACACATGAGAAGGAGTCTCATGTCTAAAAATTGAAGAAAGATTTGTACGAGCTTAAGCAGGCACCTAGGGCATGGTATGCCAGAACAAAAAATTATTTGATGAGCTTGGGAATGGTTTCCCCTTGATATTGGATGACCTGCTTCTTACAAGGGATGAGAATCTCATAGATGGGTGTAAGAGGGAACTCAGTTCATAGTTTGAACTGAAGGATCTGGATTTGATGGGATTAGAGGTGTGGCAGAGGCCAGATGATATTTTCCTTAGCCAAGGAAAATATACAATTGAGATCCTATAGAGATTCAGGATGATGGACTACAAGTCCATGGCCACACCTATGGTTACAAATCTGAATCTCCCAAGTGATTCATCTTCATATTTGGTTGATCCCATGATGTACAAATAGTTGATCAGATCCTTGATGTACCTGGTTAATACCAGGCCGGATATATGCTTTGTAGTGAACACATTGATTTAGTACATGCTTGATCCTAGACATGTATATTGGATAGAAGCAAAGCATGTGTTGAGGTACCTACATGGTACAGTTAGATATGGAATTAGATATGTCTAGGACGGTGTCATAAAGATGCAAGGTTATACATACTCTGACTGGGTGGAGATTGCAGTGGATAGGAAAAGCACATCAGGATGTTGATTTAGTTTGGGAGCAGGTATGATCTCATGGTTAAGCAGAAAACAAACATCATTCGCACTTAGTACAAAAAATACAGAGTATATTTCAGCCAGTGTTGCAAGCCCCGAAGCAATGTGGCTTCAGAAGTTTCTTGTAGGGTTATTTGATCTAGAGTTAGAGCCAACTTTGATATACTGTGATAATCAAATTTGTGCGAAGCTTTCAGAGAATCCAGTATTTCATGACAATTCAAATCATATAGATATTGAATACCATTAAATCCAAGACATGGTGCTGAGAGGAGCAGTGGAGCTCTAGGACATATCCACAAATGAACAAATAGTGGACATTATCATCAAGCCTCTCTTTAGAGTGAAGTATGAGTACTTCAGAGACAATCTTGGTGTGATGCAGAATGTACACACTGGTTGAGGGGGAGGTGTGATGTTTCTCCTCCAGCAGACTTCCCTTTTTGGAAAAGGGTTTCCCATATCACTCGTGTGGAGTGACTGAGGGAGTAATGTAGTGGTATTTCCTAGTAGATGGGTGTGAATGGGACTACTAGGAGAGGAGAAACATCATAGCATAGTCATGGAGACTATAGGACTGTATGGTAGTATCTTTGCAACTACTAGTTGATTGCAAATTATGACTATGGTTGATGGCATGGTAGTAAGTGTGTGCTACTAGTTGATTATTGCATATTCATGGAGACTATTGGATAGTATGGTAGTAGCCTTTTGATACTAGTTGATTGCTACATATTCGTGATAGCATGGTAGTAGATTTGTGCTACTATTTGATTTCTACGTAGTCGTGATAGCATGGTAGTAGCTTTGTTCTACTAATTGATTATTGGATAGCATGGTAGTAGCTTTGTGCTACTAGTTTATTGTAGCATAGTCGTGGAGACTATTGGATGGCATGGTAGTAGCCTTGGGGATACTATTTGATTGTATCATAGTCGTGAGACTATGGCAATAGTTTTGTACTACTGGATGGCATGGTGGTAGATTTGGGCTACTAGATTATTGCAACATATTCATAAGACTATGGTGGTAGTCTTGGGACTACTAGAAGAAAACATCTTGAAAGAATACCTCCCTAGCTAAGAGGGAGTGTTGATGTTTTGGTAGCAGCGGGAGGTATTCCCTCCTGGACAACTTTTCTTAGAGAAGAAGAATATTCCATAAGTCAAAGGAAGACCATTGAATAGTTGAAGAGCACCCTGGAAGAGAAGTTGGCCCATAGGAAAATAATAAAATGGAAATATAATTTCTGGGAAGATAAGTCGGCCCACAAAAATAATAAAGTAAATATGAATACCCATATTAGAATTTGGCCCCATACAAACACCCAAATTAGTATAAATATGGGGCTAGATCATTTCATTTTTATAGCCAGACAATTCTCCTTCTGTAGTGCGCACTAGGCATATAACAGATGCAGTTGTGGCAGTTTCTCTATTTCTGAGTTTTGGTTCTATTAGAGAGAGTGCCCCACTTGGGGAAGGATATTATTGGTGGCTCTTGGTGGTATCTCTTGTGAAATACCTCTAGAAGAGTTGTGCTAAGGTTGTGTGGTGTTTCCCAATTGCTTCGTGCCAGTTGTAAGTAGCAGTTGCAGTAGCAGTTGCAATTACAGTTGTAGTTACGATTGTAGTTGCAATAACCAGTTGTGATAGTTTTGTGGTGTGCTATATTACTCTAGTGATGCGCCTATATTGCACCAATTCTGTGGTGACTCAGTTGTCTACCCTCGCTAGGTTTTGACAAGAAGAAGAGATAAGATTTTTTTATCGGGGTTTCTTCATTGTTGGTTTTCTCTTGTGAATAGAGCTTGTTCATGGATGTATTGGAATATTAGAAAGATTCTCTCTAAGAAAAGTTGGCTAGGTTTTTCCTTGAGTTTAGGGTTTTCCCAAGATAAATATTTGTGTCTGATTGTGCTTGTTTATATGTTGCTTATATATATTTCAATATATGGTTATTGAAAGTTAAAAGAAGATAAAAATGCTATGGTAAATATAATGTTAGAAAAACTAATGAAAATCTAACAGAAGCCACCTCATAATAGGCCTCAATATGCCCAGAAGGACATATGTCAAACTTAGCCTTATAGCCTTATAAAATGCACCTTGTAGCCTCAGAAACATTTGGACTCATTGCCTCAAAATTTTCCTATAACAGACTTCAAATATTTTCCAACACAGATCAGAAAAAGACTTGCCTTATCCTCCCTTATGATCCTGAAATTTTTTCCCTCTTGAACCTTTATTTACCTCATATATTCATTTCCTCATATCTCCTTGATTGCCTTATAAGTCACTTAAGTTCATAATTCAAATGAGCTCATAGGCACCTTATTTATACTATAAATGGCACCCTCCTTTTAGCGACGACTTGACCCAAAACAATTCAATTCGATTTATTGAGTATTCCAACTGGGGCCAACTTGTACTTTGCTATCTTAATAATATTTTTAATATTTATTCCATTAGGGTTGACTTTTGGGGACTTACATTCGGGGCTTCTTGACCACACTTCCAAGGATTCTTTTCTTGACGTTCTAGATTCTAGGGGTTTCTTCTAGGTGACTTGAGGGCCATTCTTAAAGTAATGCCATAAGGGGACCACTTTGGAGACTTCTTCAAATAAATTCATCACTTCTAGGGGCTTCTGGACTTGCTTTGGGGCTTCTTCTAGGGTTGACATCAATGACAACCAATTTTCCAACAATTTCTTTGCCAACTCTTGTTTCTGCTGAGTCTCCATTTGAGTGAGCCTATCTTATTGCTAGTTATCCACCTAAATGAACTTCTCTGCTAAGTGTATAATTTGCACTTTGTTCATGTCCCACTCTTCCATGACAATTGTGAGGGAGTCTTGATATTCAACACATTTCTTCTATACCATTGGCAGTATTCTTGTTGAGATCTCCAGGTTAATTCTTCATCTTTTCCATCCTATGTTCATACATTTGGATTTGTTCCTTCAAGTGATTGTTCTCTTCCTGAAGCTAGACATTGATGGCCCTTAAGTTTTCCAACCTTTCTTTGTTTTCTTTATCCATACCAAGTTTGTTCTCTCTTCAAATTTCCAATAGTTGCATCATGGTCAAGGATTCAACTGCTCTGATACCAATATAATCCATAAATGATAGACTTAAATCCCACTCAATTCACCAACATGGGTACTATGAGGAAGTGTAATTTTGGACTCTATCTCTCTATTCTTAATCTTATATAGAGAGATTTTCAAAAAGGATACTAAGCCTCTATTCTTCTGATACAAGTCTAAGTGAAACACAAAACTTTGTCTTCTAAATGGCTAATGGGTCTTTATTCACCATGTACCTTGCACATAAGAATCAGTTGAGAATGTACTGGGAGTTAGGTCTTTAAGTTTTATCTTATTGGTTTTCAATTGACAAAAAAAATACAAGGCATGGCTCTGTCACCAAAAATGTTATGGCTCTAGCTCCAATCAATGATAGGTAAAAAAAATGACTTTGTGATGTTCACTATTTGGTTTCTTATTTTAAATGTCAACGTTAACTATAAATCAACAATTGTGCATGAACACTTCCTCTCTGTCTTCTACTCACTTGATATTCTCCTCTATTAGATGAAATAAGGGCTATGGTTATTGCTCAATTATCAATATGAACACTTATCCATCAAAGACACAACACTACCCAACACAAATTTGAGTGCTTGTATGTTTAGATGTCAGCTAAGCAATCTGTAATTTATGAACTCTCAATTTTTCATAGACATCAAAATGTTAAACTCCATTATGCAAACATGTTTAAACAAGCCTGGAAACATGTGTATTAATCTACCATTAGAGGGTTTTCAAATATGCCTTTAATGAACTCTTGATTAGAATCAACATTGGGGATTTAATATGGTCTATCTCAAATCAAGCCAT
>ML807592.1:52787-70159 GCA_009831015.1 Picea engelmannii
ATGGTGCTTTCTAAGGTATGTTATTTATAGGTCATCTCACCATTTTCACTATAACGTTTTTTATATAATGATTTAGATCCTGAAATTTCTATGCCATTGAGAAAACATATCCAAGTACATGTGGTAAAAAATTCAGCTTGTGGGTCGTTGTATTTTGGGAGTTACACTCCGTGGAAAATAGGGTTTGTGGCCAGTCTTGAAACTAGTCAAAATCACGTGTTTCGGGTAAAAACGTCAAAATTCTTCATAACAGATCCAAATTCAGTGAGACCAAATGTGTTGGTTAGGGTATAGTCTTTAGTATGCTGTGTAATAATTTTCAATCAATTCATCAAATATTTTGGGCAGGGAAAACTCTACAAGGTCTCTCTCTAGAATAAGCCAGGATTCAGCAAGGTATGCCATTTCTGCTATAACTCCTTTTCTGAGAGGTTCCAAGTAGTGACACTTGGAGGAATTGTAGAAAACACATTGAAGAACATTGTTTATCAGTTTCAGATATTTATTCATTACATGTACAAAGTTATGATTATTTCAAGTCAGGGTTGTTGACTAATCCAAAACTAGTCTTGTGAGACTAAAGAAAAGTTTGATGAAAATGCTAGTCTCTTGTTGTTAAAGTTAAGGAAGGTTTGCAGGAATGTGATCATATACACCAGGTCTATTACAGAGCTACAAATCAGATTTGGATGATGAAATTGATGAGGGCTTTTGGTTGAGGTACATGTTGAGTACATGGTTGAGACAATTAGTTGATGAGTTGTCACATACATGAGGTGTATAGTTGATGATGTTGGTACATATTGATGAGTCATAGTTGATGAGTAGTTGACACATAATTGGTACATGCTTGGTACATGGTTGGATGCACTTTTTTATGGTACAGGTTGGTGCATGGTTGATGCACTTGTTTATGGTACATGTTGATTACAGGTTGAGGTACAGGTTGATGGATGATTGGTGCATGGTTCAGATTTATTGGTACAGGTTTACAACAATATATCTCATAGTGATAGTGTGACAGTGGTTCCATCGTTCTATTTCTACTTCAGGGTGGTAGGACGGGGCAAGGACAGGTGGTTGTAGCCACTTTCCGGTTGTAGCTAGAGAACATAGGGGGTTGTAGCCTCCTTCTGGTTGTAGCCAGAGAATTGGGGAGTTGGAGCTTCCCTCAGGTTGTAGCCTGAGAAACTAGGGTGTTGGAGCCTCCTTCCAGTTGCAACTGAAAAACAAAGGAAGTTGGTGCTTCCAATGAATGTGATTCTTCAAGACATATAAGAAAAAACATTCTGTGGTTTTCTCTCGATTTGGGTTTCCACGTAAAACACCGGTGTACTGTGTATGTGTATGATTGTTCATTTGTTCATTGCCTATTTACATTGCAATTATTGGATACTAATGCTTCATTGATATAACACTTGGATTTTATGGTTAAAAGGGATTAAATTGCTCTACTACTGATTCACCCCCTCTCTCAGTAATCCAACATCCTTATCCCTCACATACACAAGCTCTTCAACTTAGCAGTCAAGTAGGGCTTCCCTAAACCCTGGATGCAAAGCCTCATTGTTCCTATTTTTTAAAATGGGGATAAAAACATTCCCTCTAATTATAGGACTATTATGATTAGCCCGATTTTAGCCAAGCTTTGTGGAATTATTTTGGAAAAGAAGATTAACATTTGGCTAGAAATCCACAGTAAAAGAGCTAAAGGCCAAGCCGGGTTTAGGAGATATCATTCAACTGTGGACCATCTTGTTACCTTTAGGATCATTGCAGAGGAGTTCCGCAATAATAAAACCAATTTTTTTTGTTGTTTTGTTGACTTTAGAAAATCTTTTGACATGGTTCCTAGGAAAAACCTTTGGAATAGGTTGGAAGAGATAAAAGTGCCTCTTGAGTTGAGGGATGCTGCAATAAGGATGTATGAGAACATTATTGCTAAGTTTAAAAACACTGATGGCTGGTCAAACGAGATTAATTGCAATATCAGAGTCAAACAAGGTTGTCCCTTGTCCCCTACCCTTTTTGGCATATACATTGATAAGTTAGAAGAATGCTTGGAAAAAGAAGGTTGTGTCGGCCCTACTCTCACTGGTATAGTCATCAATCTTCTTCTTTATGCCAATGATATCATTCTTATGGAAAGGAGTCCCGATGATCTTGAAAACCAACTAAGAATCCTCAAGGACTTTTGCTCCAATATAGGTATGACTGTTAATACTGATAAGACTAAGGTCATGATTATTAAATCCAATAAGATCCCTTATGATACCTTTGTATATGACAACAACTTGGAGGAAGTGACTTGATACAAATATCCGGGAATAGATATTCACCACAAGCTCAATTGGAATTATAGCATTGAGAAAATGATTATTGGGGGATGGAAAGCTTATTATGGGCTTGAAAACAATTGTAAACCAACTGAGCTTTGGAGTTGGGATAAGAATAAACTCCTCTTTGAGACTTTTGTTACACCTGTTATTCTTTATGGATGTGAATTCTGGGGTTGTAGTATCTCTCGTTAATCCTGGAGAAAGATAGAGAAAATACAAAAGAATTTTATAACCTGTAATTTCAAAATTAAACGAAATACGCCCTATCCCATCCTCCTCGTAGAAACAAGCGTCTCCCCCATTGAGAGCATGGCTATGACTAGATACCTAATGTATAAGAACAAGTTAAACAACATGGAAGACAATAGGCTACCTAAAATTTCTTCAAAATCAAGTCATAACAACCATCGACTCAAGCGAGGATGGCATAAAGACACCCGATCTTGGCTAAAATATTAGGGAATCATCGAAAACCATTTTGCAGAGTAAAGATACTATTAAAAAAAATGTCAAATCAAAATTTAAGGAAAAAATGTGGTGTGATAAAGAGTTAGAGGAAAAAAGAAAATTAAAGTTATATAAATATGTAATCAACCCTAATCTAGAAGATCAAAATTATCTATTTGTTTTTCCAAGTGTAAAGAAAAAAATAAGCATTGCTAAGATAAGAACAAATTCTCACGAGATCCATAGTGAAAGTGGGTGTTGGTCAATTCCTAAAACGCCATGGGATGAAATAGTGTGTCACCTTTGCGACACTAAGAAGACTGAAGATGAAAAGCGCTTTCTCTTAGATTGTCCAACCTATACCCATATTAGATCTCATTTTTAAAATATTGATCACATTACCAACCTTCCTAACCTCTTAACTCAACAAAAGTATGGTGATCTTGGAAAGCTTCTCTTAATGCTTTTCGAGCACAGAAACAAAATTCTAAAGAATCACAAGTAATCACTTACCATCTTAAGGTCTGATAGACCAATTAGGTCTTAGTGGACGTTAATCATCATCATCATCATTATCCATTTTAGTAATACTTAATATAGAAATATATATGTGAATTGACTTATAGTTTAATAGGTATTAATGACAAGTAAAAACAAAATTACTAAAACTGTAAATTACCTCTATTTACTGGAATAACTTGGAGTAATTTCCAATCCCGTATAAATGTAATATTATTTTTATCTTATTATTATCATATATTAGACTTATTATTTGGTGGTATTTATTAGTAAATGACTATGATTACTATTATGATTTGATTACTATTATTATTATTATTATTATTTATGATCAAGTAAATATGATGATGATTGAATTACTAAATAAATAATTAAATTATAATTCTATCACTGATATATGAGTAGTGGATATTGAGTCAGGAAATGATTTGATGATATAAATATTATTTTAAACTTCTTTATGGACTACCACAGAGGCATGTTAAACCTGGATAACTGAGTTTTTGGGGCCTCGTATATTTGGATTACATGGAAATATTGTTTTTTTTCTTATGTTGATAAGAACATTATACAAACACACAGAAGACATGCACGAACATCTCCTCCACGTCGGATGTAAAGCACCTCGCTTTTACGTTATGTGTGGCAAGATTTCAATTTAATGAACTCCCAGTAAAGGTCTTTACTGTGCATGTTGTTTTTCCTAGTCTAGGGGTTTTTGAGTTTTCTATAAAGACCAGAGTATTAAGAAAATGAAGAGCTTATTATTTATGTCCTTTGAGTCTTTGTTAAAATGCACGGCCTTCCGCTTAGCTTGTTTAGAAGTTCTGTTAATTTCTTACTGCATAGATATAAGATTGTAGAGAGTGAATGAAAATTACAATTCCCATATGCAAATTACACTTACAAAAGCTGCAGATTTTATGAGAGCATTTTTAAAAATCTATATACAAAAGCTTGCAAGTACTCGTTTACTTATGATACAAAGCAAAAACAATGAAGAAAAAAAATCAAGAATTATGAGTAAAATAATCTTCAATACTACTATTTTCTGTTTTTTCTTTGACCTCAAGGTTCCATGAAAACTAAATAATGTCCAGAATTTAGATTGGTGAGCCAACTCCTTATTAGAATTGAAGTGCTAAGATTAATGAAGTGTTCATTCCTAGTGAGGGGGTTTGAATTGCAACTACCATCTAGAGTGGATGTTCCTAGTATTATTGTAATTTGCTCTATCCCCTAGGCACTAGTGGATATGTGAAGGAGTTTGGTAACTCTAAAAAAATACAATCTATAGGAGATTCAAAAATTAAAACTTCCAATTTCTATATATTATAAAAAAAAATAGGAAAAATGATAGGAAAAGATTGCTACTTATTCTTAGTACTTAATATTAATTTATATAATTAATTTATAAAATATCTAAATTTTTATAATAAAAAAATAAAAATAATAAAAATACTAATTAACCAAATAATTTTTCATAATAAAAAAGATTATGTATAAATAAATAAATGTAAAAACAAAACTATATGTCAAAATGACTAATAAAATGAAAATGTACACTTCATCAGTGACCTTTTATTTTAAAAGGTTTTATTTTGAGGAGCAAAACTATAAATGACCTTTATTTACTAGTAAAACTGGGAGAGTTTTGGGACGGTATTATTGATACGCGGAGGAGAGTTTTGGTTCATTATTATTGATATGTGGAGATTGTACTAGTTGCCAACTGATATCTGATTCCTAATGTCCAGGAATTGAAACTTATGATTTTGAAAGAAATGCATAATGTGTCTTATGTTGGGCACCCTCGCTATCAAAAAATTGTGGCAGCAATCTAGAGCCATTACTTTTGGCCAGGTATGAAGAAAGAGATTGCAGAATACATTGTCCGATGTATGGAGTGTTAGAAGGTTAAAGTTGAGCACATGCACCCAACAGGGTTTCTACAACCTTTACCCGTCCCTAAGTGGAAGTGGGAGGTAGTGACAATGGATTTTATCACAGGATTTCGCAGGATAGACAAGTAGCATGATTCAATCATGGTGGTGGTGGAAAAGCCTACGAAAGATGTCCATTTTATTCCATTAAATCCTACTCATAAGGCAGTTAATGTTGCTGATATATTCTTAAGGGAAATAGCACAACTGCATGGTATTCCCAAGACAATTGTGTTTGACATAGACCCTAAATTCACCTCAAAATTCTGGAAAGGGTTATTCAAAGGGTTCATAACGAATCTAAACTTCAGCACTGCTTATCATCCTGAGTTTGATGGGCAGATAGAGAGGGTGAACCAAGTGATAGAAGACATGCTAAGGATGTATGTGATGGAAAAACCATCTAAATGGGAAGACTACCTACACTTGGTAGAATTCGCCTACAACAATGGGTATCAAGAATCAATGAAGATGAGCCTGTTTGAATCACTTTACGGCAGAAAGTGCAACACTCCAGTAAGCTGGGATAACCCAATTGATAGAGTAGTGGTTGGTCCAGAGTTGCTCAAGGAAATGGAAGAAAAAATTCTGAAGATTAAGCAGAATTTGAAAGTTGCCCAAGATAAGTAGAAGAGTTATGCTGATAAGAACAGGACCCACGGGGAGTTTAAAGTGGGAAAGCATGTTTTCTTGAAAGTGAAAGCTAATAGAAGTTCCCTGAAGCTGAGAAACTGTTCCAAGTTGGGAGCTATATTTTGTGGACCATTTGAAATCCTAGAAACGATTGGACCAGTTTCATATATGCTTGCATTGCCTACATCCATGACTGTACATAATGTATTTCATATTTCATTGCTTAATAAATATATATCTTATGCTAATAATGTAATCTATTGGAATGTGATTCAGGTGGAGAAAGAAGGCGTATTGCAAGTGCATCCATTGCGTATACTGGACCGGAAAAGCAAGCAGCTCCGAAATCAAGCTATAGGGCTTGTAAAATTCCAGTGGACCTGGTACGGTCCTGAGGACACAACATGGGAGCATGAAGATGCTATGTGGGTAGAGTACCCACATTTTTTGAAGATTTTGGAAATCTTGTTGTTGTTTTGTAAATAAGTTGCACTGAGGACAATGCAAAAATAAGGGGAGGGGATTGTAATACCCCAAGGCTGAGCCCCTTCTGAATTGTAATTTTTTCTTATAGGCCGGTGAGCCAAGTGGTTAGAAGCTGAAAGACTTATGTGTTTATTAGGTTGGTGAGCCATATGCTAAGGCCAAGAGCCTGATTTTGTTTGTATATGTAATTATGCAGATTATTAATAAAATATAAACACTGTTGCGTGTAGACCGACCACGAAGAAAGAGTGATGGGGGACTAAGCTCCACTAGGTAGGGTAAGGAAGGGGGGCTAAGTGTTTTAGGCCTAGGGTCTAAGCTAGGGGGCTTACCTATAGAGGAATAATATTTTAATATTATATCCTAGAGACTAAGTTGAACATTATATATTATGTTATCCTAAGTTCCTAGTTTTATCACAAGAATTTGCAGCGTATATCATTGGAATCAGACAATGATTCAGATCTAACCTCAGGAGCATCTTGTTGTAAATCACGTGGCCTTCTGCCCATTATTTCCAAAGGGAAACGAAAATGTTTGGGTTTGTACAGTCAAACCACCCTCAAATCAAATTAATTCGAGCCACTTGTTGCGCCCGTATTGGCCACAAAAGAAGATTTGCATGGCCTTGAGGTGTCAGGATTGACTCAAAGAAAGTCGTTGGTGTCGCCTGGAGTATTCATGGATTTTAGGCCCCATTCTGATCGCGATGAAGGTAGTTATTGAAACTGAGGGAGGTGGATGAAACCTCGTCTCGTCACATAAATGGAAAGCCAGAAAGACTAGCAGATTTAGAGCTCGCGTCTGACAAAAGAAGATTGTCTTCATAGTATGACAGAGAAGATGTCGACTGAAAAATTTGAATGCATCTATACGATCACACTCTTGATGGTTATAGTAGTTCTTCTTATATATAGGCAGTTTTGATATTTTGTAATGGTTGAATGGTTGAGCTAGGCTCCCTGCTATTGTAATATTTTGATTGAGAACAACTGGTTCTCTAGTTATGTATTTTTTTTTGAGACATCTTGGTTAATCTAAGTTATCTTTCTAACTCCATCTTATTTTCCTTTGATACTAAGAGAGTTCATGTTTGATTGATTCACATGGATTTTTGTAACTGTATTATGATAAATGTTTGATTATAATACTGTTATGATTTCTTTCAGCTTCCTTGAAATTTGAATCCAAGAGGACCTTGTGTTTAAGTTTTTCTTCCTTAGGCTGCTGGAAGACCTAATGTCCACAACAGACCTCTACACTCTCCTCACCAAAGTCTTCCCTCTATTCACCCTTACTCCAACTTACTGACTGAAGTTGATTCTAGACCTCAATTGCTTATGCATGCTAGTCCAGATTTCTAAGTTAGAATGTTATTATCATTGATTCTTCTCCATTTGACCACATAAAACTCATTTACATTTACTGTATAAATTGATGGGTACTAGGCTTATTCTCATCAAAGTTTGAGGGTGATTCCTAGTGCTAACATAAATGGCGTCATTTCCAGGGATGAATTTGAGCAGATTGAAGAGCTCCCTGGGAAGAACGACATAGATCCAACTCTTGATCGTAGACAAGAGAGGGATACATAAAATTGACTGTAATCATCTACCTGGTGACTCCACAATCAGAGACTCCACTGGGGAGGATCCTACTGACAGAAAGATGAAGGGAATGACTAGGTATTAGCTTATGATCTTTCTTCATGAACTTATGTTATTCTTTATCAACTCATTTTTGTTTTTCCCTTCACGTATAAAGAGGATCATATTGTGTTTTGTTTATTCTGTTGATCACCAACCTTCCTTTATATATCTATTCTTGGAAGAAGAAGACCTGCCTTGAGGAGGTTGAAACTGATCAACAGCCTCCTCAAATCTCATCACATTCTTCTGTTACTATTGAGCCTTGCCATCAGTGTGATAAGCCTCATATTCAGCCCACTAGTTTTCAAACTAGAATCAGAGACAAGTTGTTTAAACCTTTAAAGATTCCATATCATCTTCATCCTTATCCTCCTGATTTCTTTAAGTACTTTCCCTATTTTTCTGGAGAGGATCATGTTATAGTTGTGAGGGATGTGGAGGCTTTCGAGAACTTTATTGATCAGTTTGAGTTAATTTATGAGGACGTTACCATGAGGTTGGTTTCCAAATCCTTGCTAGGAGATGTTGGTGTATGGTTTAAGGGTTTGGGAACTGACTCCATTGGTTCTTGGGTTGAATTACGCAATACATTTTTAAGGTATTGGGGTGAGAACAAGTCATTTGATCAATACCTACATGAGTTCACTACTTTGAGAAGGGGAAAAAGGGAAGTTTTGTCTTCTTTTAATCGAAGGTTTCATAGCTTGTATTGTAGCCTACCCCTAGAAATTAAACCTTCTGAGACCGCTGCCATGGTGTATGACATAGTGTCTCAACACTCTGGCCTTGTCTTTTATCTTAGGGAAAGAAAATCTACATCTTTAGCACATTTGTTCATGGATACTGAGGAAGTGGAGGAGAACGCCCAAGCTTGTGGTAGGATTCAAGGTCAGTATCACATAACTCTGAACATGAGGGGGATTTTACTTGTTGTCCCTATGAAAGAAAGACTGTGGATGATTTTGTCTTCGAAGCAGGTATTAATGAGCATCCCTGTATTGATGAAAATCATGTGTCTAAAAAACTGGAAGCAACAATTACTATTGTTCCTGAAATGGATATTTTTAATAGTTATATTCTTGATGAAATTATTGTTTTAAAGGTTGATCATGGATGTGAAGGGAAACCCATTTTTGATAAATATTCTAGTGATGATGAGAAACAAGCTTATCTTATATTTGATCACTATGAAGACAATAAGGATGATGCAGAGGTTGGCCTTGTCACAAAAGACATAACTCGGAGTTTTGATCAGGAGTAGCGCTTAGTTGAGGCACATGAAGAGATCATTTATTCACAGCTCGAAGTAAATCCATAGTCATCAGTGGATCAACAACCACCTACATCCATCCTTCTTCCACTTGTACCTACAGTTCACAGTAAGAAACTATTTGACCCACAGATGCTTGTTGCTGTCATTCAATCAAGCGTGCCTGTAGAGGACATCAAGCAAGTTGTCAGCAGTTTAGAAACAATGAAGGTAACCTTTCATAAGTTAATCATGTGTTGTCTTCAGTTTCGTGACCCTGTCGATGAATACATAAAGTTGCACTTTTCAAATGCTTTGGAGCATGCAGGCTTGATCTTTTTATCAACATTTGAAGGTAATATGGGTGATCATAAGAATGAAATTAGACAACTATCACACTTTCGTTGTTTCTTATGGATCATTTGCGGTGACGTGAAGGATTCAATTATCAAACAGTTTGAATGGATATGGTGGAAGTTTTCATTCACTTAGCCCTTTGTAAAAGTCAGTTAGTTTAGGTTTTGTACATAAATAAGATCCCTCGGGATCAGGTGTGTTTGTTTTTTATTTTAAAATAGAATAGTTTAAGTTCTCAGTCTCTTGCCTTCAGCAGGATGTTTTCTGAGCATGACTCCATAGCCCAACAACTAAGGCACTGGAACTTTTTGTTCTTGGCATCTTGCAGGGAGCATGCCATCCCCTGTGGAGCCAGATGTTATCACAAAAATTTGCAGCATATCTCATTGGAATCAGACAGCGATTCAGATCTGACCTCAGGAGCATCTCGTTGTAAATCATGTGGAATTTTTCCCATGATTTCCAAATTGAAACAAAAATGTTTGGGTTTGCACAGTCAAACCACCCTCAAATCAAATTAAGTTGAGCCACATGTTGCACCTGTATTGGCCACAGAAGAATATTTGCATGGCCTCGAGGCGTCAGGATTGACCCGATGAAAGTCGTTGGTGCCACCTGGAGTATTCATGGATGTCAGGCCTCGTTCTGATCCCAATGAAGGCAGTTATTGAAACTAAAAGAGGTGGTTGAAACCTTGTCTCAACACATAAATGGAAAGCCATAAAGACTAGAAGATTTAGAGCTCACATCTGACAACAGAAGACTGTCTGCACAGTCTGACAGAGCATATGCCGACTGAAAACTTTGAATGCAGCAATGCGATCACACTCCTGATGGTCGCAACAGTTCTTCTTATATATAGGTAGTTTTGATATTTTGTAATGGTCGAATGGTTGAGCTAGGCTCCCTGCTATTGTAATATTTTGATTGAGAACAACTGGTTCTCTAGTTATGTATTTGTTTTTTAGACATCTTGGTTAACCTAAGTTAGTTTTCTTTCTCCATCTTATTTGCCTCTAATATTGAGAGAGTTCATGTTTGATTGATTCACATGGATTGTTGTAACTGTATTATGATAAATGTTTGATTATAGTATTGTTATGAGTTCTTTCAGCTTCCTTGAAATTTGAATCCAAGAGGACCTTATGTTTAATCTTTTCCTTCTTAGACTACTGGAAGACCTGATGTCCATGACAAACCTCTACACTCTCCTCACCAAAGTCTTCCCTCTATTCACCCTTACTCCAACTTACTGACTGAAGTTGATTCTAGACCTCAATTGCTTATGCATGCTAGTCCAATTTTCTAAGTTAGAATGTTATTATCATTGAGTCTTCTCCATTTGAACACCTAAAAATCATTTACATTTACTGTATAAACTGATGGGTACTGGGCTTATTCTCATTACAGTCTGAGGGTGATTCCTAGTGCTAACACCTGTAAAATGGGATGTAATCTAAATGGAGTGCATGCAGCTCCAGGAAGACAAGGGCCGACCTGGGCTCATGTAGTTAAAAGATGAAGCATCAACTATGTTGGGGGGTTCGCGAGTCATTTTTCCATCCTCCGCCTGAGTCATCCTTCCATTCTCCCATGTTGCACGTGAACCATTTTGCCTCTGGGTTTGCATCTGCATAACCTCACGCATCTTTGAAAACCATAAGGGGAAGCTGACCTATGTGATTCAGTGAACCCAGTCTATTCGCACATGCAGAGTCGAGTTCGTACCCTAACTGCTTTTGGGTTGTTGTTTTCTATTGACTGAGCAATGTTGTGTCATAACTGTTGGTTGTGCAACCACACAGTTCCGTGACGGAGTGTGGCTTGTTGTTGTTGGTTGTTTCTTACTGAGCTTGATATGTCCTAGTGTTCGATTGTTATCTTGTTGGGTGTCCATACCCATTTTTCCTGGTTTCTATTGTTGTTGTTGTTGCTATCATCCATACCTGGCTATATCTGAGTCAAAGACTAGTTGAAGAGGCAGGTTGTTAGGCCTATGAGTAGCTCTCCCAGGCGAGAGAGTCTTCTAGGAAATGAGTTCTTCTGGAATGGAGTCTCGTAGCATCCACAATACTCTGAGACTTATGGTCTAGCCTGTTGCTGAAGCCCAAGGTAAGGGAGGTGTACTAGCCGATGGACTTGTATTAGTGAAGGTTTATCCTCCTAGGGTAGAGCAGGTGTGAGGGGAATGAGGGTCTGTGTGTTGTGGGCATAAGTGACTCCCAGGATAAAAGATCCTTCCTGTTACTTTGTGAAACTTCCTTGTTGTCCTTGCCAAGCCTAGAATTCTCTTGCTCGGTGGAGTTTAGTCCCAGCTCGGGGTTGACCTACTGTTGAGAGTGATGAGCAACACGGTCTAAGGCTGGGAGGTTCGTGGAAGGTCTTCACGCAGTTGGTGTATTTACTCCAACCAAAAGATAAGTATCATTTATGTGCTTAATTATGTATTTTATGCATGTTTTGTGATGCTTGAATGTTATCATGTATTCCGTTGCACATATGAATTAATGTTAGTTTCATTGATTGTGTATGGTAGCAACAATTCTGTGATTACTCTATGTTAAGTGTTTTAATTCATTAAAATGCATGTTATATATATAAGTGTTTATTCTGGGTGGTAGCATTACCCGGTCTTTGGAGGGTCGGGGATGTTACACTACAACACCCATTTACGCCCTCCATAGTGGCCCAAGTTTTCATGGATCATATTTTTAAGTTACATGGCATGCCCACTTCCATTTTGTGAAATTGTGATCCCACATTCACTAGCAAATTTTGTGATCCAGATTTTATGAGCAAAACGAAATGAATACAGATTACTATTAAGAGATAGTTAACATAGAGTAACAGATATACAATAAAATTGGTTTCTATTCAATAAGGAAATAAGCCAAAACTGTGAAATGCAGCGAAAACCAAGCTTGCTAGAATGGTGGCGGCTTATCTCTGAGAAGAGATGTGACGGTTGTGCTCATTCACAAGAAGATGATTACAATGAGGCACTGAAGGCCTTTTTACAATATACAAGAATGTCAAAAACCCTAGACATCCAAAAACCTAACCCTAGGAGATGAAGCACCAAAAGTCATGTGGGCTCTGTTTGGGTAAGTTAGTACATCAACTTCTCAAGGTCATAAATTTTGCATGCGATCTCCATTTTAGGCTCACAATATTTCATTGGATAGGTCTATCTACGCGATACACATGTTGCCTTCAGACTTAGACTTTGTCTACCATCTGATTGTGGTGAGCCCTAAAAACGTTGTTTAGGGCCTCAAAATGGCCCCGGAAGTCAGGGACCCGAAAACTAGGAAAAATGTCAAATTGGAAAACTGCCAAAATGAGCCAGTTGGAATAGGTGGGAGGCCACCAACATCCATCTGGAAAAATCCTCCCCCCTTAAGAAGCAATGGTCTCCATTGCATTGAGTGCCCCCATCCAAGAAGTCTCGATCCAGTTGAAAGATGTATATCCAAAAGGTGTCACTTGGGTACCAATAACACTTTTATAGTAGTTTCCACAATTTTAGCCTTGCAAACAATGTGGTTTTCAATGGGGCAGGGCATCTTAGGGTCTTATCCTAACCTCCCTACTTTGGGGTACTTAAGAGTTAGTTAATTAATGCATGAGGCCACATTTTTGGAAAAAGTCTCATTAGATAGTTAGTGAGAAATTACTTAGTGGAAAAGGGTTGTCTTTATTAATTAAGGCCTATTAAGTGGTTGATATTAATCAATGATGGGACTACAAGTAGTTAATATTTTGGTACTTATAAAACTAGAAAATTGTGTAATACTTTGTCAAGTATTGTTATTGTAATTAGAGCTTTGTTCAAAGGAGGTAGCCCCCTCGAAGAGGCCTGTGAACATTGCTCTCTCTCTTTTGGAAAACATCAATACAAAAGCTATATTTCATAAATTTAATATCATTGTCTCTTATATTTGTTTTGTATTTATATTTCTTTGAACATCTTTTTTGTGATTCATTTTAAAAATTAAGAATCACTAGAAAGACAAGTTGAATTCAAGTAGTTGCTTAATTTTTTTTTATGAAAATATATGAGAATTTATTTTCATGCCTTAAATTTAATCACGAAGTTAATATTAGTTTTTATTATGTAGGTTTTACGACATTTATTATATTGTATATCCATGTGATGGTTTTGATAGATATTACACTTTTGGACATAGTAGATAATACTTAAAACATTCAAATTTATATTCTCTTAGTGTGCAGTGGTTCCGTGTGATTTTTGTCTATTTAAAAAGTATTTACTTTATATTTAATTATTTTTTAATAATTAAAAAATAAATAATATTTATTAAAATTAAATATTTCACTAAAAAAGTATGACTTTCTTTTTCAATCTCACACAAAACTCGTTAAATATTTTAGGACAAAATAACTCTCCAATTCTCAAAGTAAAAAAAAAGTATATAACTTTTTGGGACGTAACTTTTCCAACCCCAAAGTCACAAACAAAAGTCATGAAATATTCTAGTTACCCAGAGAAAAACTCGGAAATTCTCATACCACAAAAGGTTAAAGATGATGGAATATCTTTTCGAATCCCCACAAAAATCTTTTCAAAAAAACTCGCCATTGCTCAGCTCCTTGTACTACACAAAGACTTCACCGTAACTCCGGACCCACCGATTCAAAGTCGCCGAGTTTCTTTCCTCTTTTTCCAAGGATATTTCTCCTCTCCTTCCATTGCGTTATATATACACATGTAATTACGCTTTAGCATAGTAGGAAAAAATCATTAACAAAAAATATGTCACTATTACGCACAAGCATCAATAATTTATTTAATTGAACAAAACATTCCTATACAAAAATTAGTGAAACTAATATAGAAAAAATCATTAACAAGGAAAATATCTTTGTTTGATCCATCAAAGTCACTATCGGTTTTTAGTGATGTCCTTCGGAATTTGCAAAGTTCCATCCACCTTTTAGCGCCTCGTGAACAATTTTTTTTGTTCCTTCCTGCACAATTTTATGCTTGTATTTTTTTTGGTGATATCTTGCTTTAGAGAAAAACTTGGGATGCTTATGTCGATCATGTTTTTTTTTTTAAGTAAAAAAGGCGAATCCTGTTATATTAAAACTTCAAAAATAAAATACACCATGTCACACAGGTGCCAGCTATCCTGCCTGTGCAGGAAACCGAGACAACTGGCCTGTCCAAAATAGCATGCAAATTCAAACAACTCGTTTCGCCACCTTGCCCGGAGGAAACCAGGGTGCATATCCATTTTCATCAACAATTTAGTAAGGCCTATGATAACGCTAACAAGGCTATTAACTAAAGGAGCTATAGCTCTAATAAACATCAAAAGAAAGGGAGTTGGAGACAATGTTGAACAAAAGAACCTATTCACCGAAGTCCTCACAATCGTCCATCGCCTTGCCGCTGCTGACAGGAATGGCATAGAGTTGAGCGCAGGTGGGGCATTGTTGTCGCGGTGTAGCAATGGAGTAAGTTGCGTACAGCATGTCCAAGCGTTGGCTGACGCAGACCACCCTGAAGATTTGGTCGTCCACCATACTGCGGACCTCGAAGATCAAGTTCAGGTGCTCTGGGTGAAGGAGTGGTGGCAAGGGTGGTGACTTTTGTTTAGCATCCGTCTCTTGGTGACCATGCTGGTTCCTCTGCTGTTGCGAGTCGGTGTTGCTTTCCGACAGCTCCTCCTCTACCAAGCAGGTGGCGAATTCCTCAGTGGGAGCATCGCTGGGACCATGTGCCTCTCTCGAGCTAGGCGGTGGTGGTGCTGCTTCAATGCATGCCGGGGGGTTCCAATTATCCGGAACCGTAAACATTCAACTTTCAGAGAAGTCCAGGGGGAGTTCCATGGTCGGAATTTCCTCGACATAAGTTCTGGGGGGCGAGTTTATTGATGTGGTCTCCCTGCGTCTTTTCCTCTTAGCCAGAACTAGAGCCCGTTCAAACCGCTTATGTCTTTTCCTCCTGGAGTCAACCACGTACCATCATGCTCCTCTGCGGGGTCTTCCTCTAGCTCGTGGCATAGTAAGAATGAGGACCAATGCCAGGATGTCTCTTGCGCTCCTATTCCTGCTCGGCTCTGTGAGCTGCGAATACATCCTATGGGTTCCGAAAAGGCGGATAATAACATAAATGGTGGCTGCAGCCATTAAAGCCAAGAGCTTAATGCTCTGGCTGGCTGGCCTGTTCTCGCGCGTGAGAGGCCCCATCGATAGACGAAGGCCGACGGAGGTGAGAGCCCTCATAACTGGCGATGGTGTGAGGGCGGTTGGCCACCATAAATGGCCTCTCCTTGCGTGCCTCCACATGCCCCTTCTTTTCCATGTGGCACCCCATCCGGGGGTTTATGTCGATCATGTTGATAAAGTTTTGAAATTCTTTTGAGACCACCAAAGTGGTTTCTTAATTATTCAAAATGTTTTTTTGGTATTTCATAAGTTGAATACTTGAGTCACATTGTCAATTAAAATATGTTGTGTGTGTATCTCAAGAAAATTGAGATGATGAAAGATTAGTCATGATCCAAGATTATAAAGAAATTATATTATATGATATAATATATGTTTTAATTTATATGAAATATCATAATAAAGTTTAGTGTGAAATTTATATATATAATTATTTATATATTCAATATTAATTATTTAAACATATCTTTATGTATCCACTTATTACTAACAACAATCACATTTATAATATTAATGTGTTTTTATATATTTAGCATAAAGAAAAAAACATTATTAATAATATATTATTAATATAATTATAACTAATAGATAATACTTAAAACATTCAAATTTATATATAATTTTTTTTAAGAAACAAAACCTTTATTAAAATTGAATATTTCCATGACTTTTTGAAACATATGTTTTCCAATCTCAAATCGACAAACAAAACTCAATAAATATGGGAATTTAATATTATAAGATTAAAGTAAAAAAACTCTGAAATTCTGAAAAAGACATATAGTTTCAACACAAACAAAAAAAAGTCATTAAATATTGGAGTTACTAAGAGTTAAAAAACAAAAAGTCATTAAATATTGTAGTACCAACGAAAAAACTCGGAAATCCTCAAAAATAAAAATAAAAGGTAGATAAAAATGAAGGAATATCTTTTCCAATCCCGAGACAAAAAAGAAGTGTCTTTTTGAGACATATAGTTTCTCACACAAACAAAAGTCACGAGACAAAAAAGAAGTGTCTTTTTGAGACATATATTCTCTCACACAGACAAAAGTCATTAAACATTGTAGTACTAAGGAAAAACCTTGGAAATTCTCTAAAAATAAAATAAAAAAGTAGGTAAATATGATGAATATCTTTTCCAATCCCCGAAAAAAAACATTTTCGTTCCAGGTTCTCACATGGCGAGCAATACACCGTGAGATAACTTTGGTATATGTCCGGATTCTCACATTGGGAAAAGACTTCGAAATTTCTGAAACAAAAAATAAAGTATTAAAGATTATGAATATTTTTTCCAACTTTTTTCACTAGGGAAAATAGGCACTGGATATCAATACTTATTCACAAAATTTTTTACGTCTCATCAATTGTCCTATTTCATGGGGCTAATACTTTTCCCAACTTTAACCAAAAGAAAGAGTTAAAAATTATTTATTATGAATATTTTTCCAAACACTAACCAAAAGAAAGAGTTAAAAATGGTTTTTTTTTTATATATTGCATATTTTTTTCATCACACATCTTTTTTATTTTTATTTTTTTCATCACA
>ML807592.1:77353-95386 GCA_009831015.1 Picea engelmannii
ATTGAAGATCCAAATTCTCCAATTCAACATCAAGTTAGCATACGAGTACACCTGCCACCCTCGTACCTACCCTAGTGGTTAATTCCACAACTTGATGCAACAACCTCTCTGCCTATGAGAGAGTATCACATCCTGTGATCACACGCGCTTCTGCGCTACAACATGTATGCTCGTTTATGCCTTACTAACAAGACTTACAACAAACCTGGGGAAATTAGCTTGCCTATGGCTAAGCATTACAATTTGGACCATAACCTGGCGTGTCGGGTAC
The DNA here is from genome assembly GCA_009831015.1 of Picea engelmannii. Taxonomy (NCBI): domain Eukaryota; kingdom Viridiplantae; phylum Streptophyta; class Pinopsida; order Pinales; family Pinaceae; genus Picea; species Picea engelmannii. Next base: position 77,625 of record ML807592.1, read on the forward strand.
AACCGATCATGCACCCCCCACAACAATTCAATCAGGTACATAAAATATCAACAATACGCTCACCAATCATATGCCTAATATTGCAAGCCCATTACTTATGTCCATTTACATCTCATCATCATTCTTGACCAAGACACACATATAACCACTTCACACAACTTGAATAACTATCATCACAACTTCAAACAAAAAATATCACTCACAACTCAATCTCGCTTTTGTGACTTGATTTGGAGGATGTGTGAGTCCGACAGAATGAGCACGTACACCTCACTTCATTTCTCTATAACGCCTCCATGTAATGGCGCAAACAACAACAAACTCCAACAATATCATGGACAAGGATTTGTCACATGCCCTTCAACCTTGCCCTCTTATTTTCTGCTTCATGGTCTGCTCTTCTTCTCAAATCTCCTTTTTGATCTGAATGATAAGGGAAGCCTTGATTAGACATAATATAAGGATTATGCATTTCATGGGGCGATCATGAGGATGCAGACTGTTTTCGGTCTTGTGAGGCGTTGTCCAATCCTCCGTCCTGCTTGGCTTGCGACCTCCGTTTTTTTTGTGGGTGGATGTTGCTGCTCTTGCTGCTGATAGTGATCATCCTCTTTTCTCCCACCCCTCTTCTTCAAGGTCCCTGATGAGCCACCTGGCATGGGAACTGCTGACGTGGGCAGAGCAAGAGAAGCATTATTGGCATTCACATTTAGATTGAGGTGCTAGTGTTGGGGTTTAACAATTTTCCTGACAGGTAACAGAAAATAAAATTTCTTGTCCCCAATCTGAAGCAAATCCTGAGAATCCGATTTAATGGGAGGGTTCCCTCGGAGGTAGAGAACCCCTTCCACTAGGCAGTGATTCTTCCCAATGACTTCCAGGGAAAATCTCTTCCTGTCGAAGTCGTAGTAAATTCTGGCGTGTTGACGGGAAATGTTCATGCTGCCCCCCAGGTAGGATAAATTGATGTCAACTGACGATTTCTTGTTGTTCCTGCCGAGGACGATGGAGTAGGTATGCATGTAGTACTCGAAGTCCTCCCCTTGCAGCTTGGCGAACCCCGCTTCCACGTCTCCCATTGTTGAAATATCGAAGGAAAGACAGACGGAAGAAAATTTTGCTATTTTGGTTCTGGAAGGGCTACCTACAGAAATCACACAATACTTTTAATAGTTCGAAACACCTGCAGAATCTGTCACGGACGCAATCGAACACAGGATCTTGTACTACCTGGCCTGAAACCCCAGTCTCCCCAATCATCGGTAGGCTGATGGATTGGTTGATTCGACTACCTCCATGGCCAGGGCGTCATCCTATGTGACCGTCATTAGATATCAGCGATTTTACTGTAAACACTAATGCAGACGCTTTCCATTCACGAAATGATCTACTCTACTCTCCTACCCTAACGATTAACACACGTCATTCTCTCTCTCATGATCCAGGCCCTCTTGTGAGAGAGCTAGGCATGTCCAAGCTCTGATACCATATTAACAAATGAGAGAGACATTATAACACAACACTATTAGATTACTTGATACATTATACAATACATTTGTGGTTCATTATATAGAGCTCACTGATAGTTATTAGATCTAACTTATTCCAAATATAGGATGAGAGGTTGAGCAAATATCTCAACCATAAACACGAATCTAGGATCTCATAAATCCAACTCCCTAACAAAATCCTAATAATAAGATCACACAACTCACATAGAGATTGACTCTACTTCTTATTACATCATATTAGATAAGTAGGAATTATATATTCCAACAATAGCATCAGTGTGTATTAATCATGAGTGCTTCTCTTATTCGAGGTTATTTTTTTTAATGTCTTTGGAAGGATTGTAGGATTAAAGTCCCTTTGGAGCTTTGAACTGAGCAGTCTAAGAAAAACATTCTACGTCTTAAGAGGATATCCAAGACTAATACATTTGTTTTCTCAGTGTAGTAACTTGTGTATGTTGTTTGTTTCTAAAGTGATAAAATAATGACATTTAATTTGTAATTTTGAATGGGGGCTGTGTTAAGCAATTGTCTGGTTTGTAATTAGTAATGTGAGTATGATTCAGCCCAGATCCAATAATCTGGTCTTTGACAGACAACTTTTCGCAAGCTAATTGTTTTCAAGGTGGACACAATTATCCTACTTGAAGCTATGTGTATGGCCCGTATGCATAATCTTGTACAATGCTTTTTCATTAATAATATCTTTGATCTTCATCCTGGGTAATGAAAGTATTGTTGTGTTTTTATTGAATCTAGTCATTCCTCCATATCTCCTGATCCACAAAACTGTGTAAAACTGGCATATTTAGTGTGAAAAAATTTGAATTGAGAAGGATTCTGAGCTCACTTCTCCAATGTCCATATCTCTCGGTCTGCAAAACTTTGCAAATTTTACATATTTAATGCACACAACTTTAAATTGAGAGGGGTTCTTTCCCGAGTGCCCGTATGGTGTTAATTTACAAAAATGTCGATGCAGGTTCACTATTGGTTAGGAGATTGCAACTTTTCTTGTTTCATGCAGACTAGTGCCCAAGGTTTGGGAAGAATCTCTTCGAGCAAGCAACGCAGAGAGTTTTACTGTGAATGAGTACGAAGATGTTGCATATGTTACCTTCCCTTCGTTTCAAAGATTAGAAGATTTCATTGTCAACGATAACAAATGTGGAGAAGGGAATATGCAAATTGGCCACGGGGTCTTCTCTGGTTGCCTCAACGATAATGACGAGAAACCAGCCCTCATTCATCCGGGAGCTCTTACGTTGTTCCTGCACATTATGGAGAAAACATATTTCCAAGCAAAGGTAAGCTGATTTATCTAAGTACCACTGTCAGGACAAAGTGACCTTAGTTTCAGAAAATGAGGGCTTACTTTATTTAGTTGCAAAATTTTTGAAATTCAAAAGTAATAGTAACATTGTATTCACGTAGCCATATGTTATGAACAGATCGCTCTGCAAACTAGGGTTTGCGCAAACACAGCCGCTGCGAACTGAGCCCGAACGATGACAGCCCCGTAGGGGCCCCTACACCACAGGGAGGGAGCTCCGGCCGGCGACTCCTATAGTCGTGTTACTACCAACGAAAGCAATGGAGCAGGAACTAAGCGCCCGACCTTTGAAACGCCTCCATACTTGCGGGCACAGCTATTAGAAGAGGGTACCTTCAAAGATAAAGGACATGGACATCGAGCCATCCAAGGAGAAGAACCCCGCAAACGTCTCGGCCCTGTGGATACCTGGAAAATTCATTCCGCAGGCACCACAAGCCCCTAAATATGTGGTTAGCTCACCGCGCATAGAGGAGCATAAGCAATATATGCGAGACAACGCCTTGGTGGGGAAATTTTTAGGGCTCTGGCCCTCTGAGCGTGACCTGGTCAAATGGATCCAATACTGGTGGAAACCAAAAGGCCACTATGATCTCCAGTTGGGTTCGAAGGGATTCTTCACAATCATCTTCCACAACCTCGAGGATCGCAACCGTGTATTCGATGGAGGGCCATATTTCTACAACTCGGCGGGCCTATTTCTGAGATTTTGGACAGAAAAGTTCAGTCCCGAAAAGGAAGACTTCACCCATGCGTCGGTATGGATCAGACTGTACTCTCTCCCCCAGGAATTTTGGTTGGAAGAGGTCCTGGCAGGAATAGGCAACACCATAGGCATCTATGTCAAATCCTCTGGAGCTACAAAGCAACGACACTATACGTCTTATGCGAGAATCTGTGTCTATATGAACATAGCCAAGCCACTCCCAGACTCCATCACTTTGGAATACCACGACGAGGATTGGTCACAAACCATAGATTATGAACACATCCCTTTCCGCTGCAGAAAATGACACGAACACGGTCACCTCTTCAGAGAATGCCCTCTTAATGCCATCAACAAGGACGGAAATCTAGAAAGCGGCAAGGACCAGGATGGATTCGCACAACCAGTGGGCAGAAGGCGACAAGGAGGACGATGACAACCACCCCAGGTAAGCAAAGACCCCTCTACTAGTAATAAATTTGCCATCTTGCAAGATCAACCAGAACACCCGACATCTTCTGCCACTATGGCCGCACCACCCCCGCTCAGTGAACCCCAGACTGAGAACCACAGCTCTGCACAGCCTCCAAAAAAAACGAAAACGAAGCCTACCCCCATAGGATCGACACAGGAAACGCCAGATCTACAGGAAATCGACGATGGAGACGAGGAGATGGAGCTGGAGGAAACTGATCTTGCTGGTGTGGATCTAGAACACCTGGAACATGCCTACCGGCACCAAAAACTATACACCATTCCCCGGGACCAATTGAGGAAAGTACACAAGGTATTTATCAACTCCTCCGCAGGTTCCTTAGCCCGAGCCAGTAAAGCACTGGGAATCCAGGGCAGCCAAGCATAAAACTCAAGCAAAAGCCAAAAAGATGAAAAGAAACGGGGTAGAAAGTCCACAAACAAGCTCATACAGGAAATAGGAAACTTTATGGTAAATTCAGGACAGGTCCACCTGATCTCGGACAGCTTCCCTCCTCTTCCTACCCCTCCGTCCTCATGAAGATTATCTCATGGAATATTAGGGGACTCAACGGCCGTAGCAAGCAGAAAATTCTACGAGAACTTATCATAGCGGAAAGACCGGATGTTGTACTACTGCAAGAAACAAAATGCACCTCAGAAGACATCAATCAGATACTTCCTTACTACTGGAGACAGGGGAAAGCGGTCTCAATTGATGCCACAGGAACAGCTAGAGGAGTAGCCATCCTCTGGAACTCCAACATAGTGCTAATGGAAAATTTCTACACCACAAGATGGTCCATTACGGCCGAGTATAGGCTCATCAGATCCGATAAGCCTGGGCATCTCACCAGCATATATGGCCCGCCCAATCCAAGAGATAAACAAGCGTTTCTCAGAAGCCTCGAATATATTTCCAGCTTACTGCACCATGATAAGTGGATTCTTGGTGGACATTTCAATATCATCCGCAGTCTGGAGGAAAAAAAGGGAGGGTCAAGAAGACTAGATCAAGATTCCCGCGACTTCAACAATCTAATAGAAGACCTTCGTCTAATTGATTTGGAGACTAGCAATGGCATTCACACCTGGACTAATAGGTGAACTGGGGCACACCAAATATCCTGCAAGCTGGATCGTTTCCTCCTCTCAGAATCTTTGATGTTGGACGACACGGCAATGGAGGCCACTATCTTGAACCTCCCGGGATCGGATCACTGGCCCATACAATTATGGATGGATATCTCGGCTACCCCTGGGAAGAAACCTTTCCGATTCAAACAGTTCTGGCTAAACCATCCCAATTTCCAGGCAAACATCCAAGACTGGTGGAGGCAGGCCGAGATACCTCATGGCTCCAAAATGTATCGCTTCCAGCAAAAGATTAAGAACCTTAAGAGAACTCTTAAACTCTGGAATAAACAAACCTTTGGCAACATTTTTGACTCCCAACAACAACTCTCAAGACAAATGACTGAAATACAGTTCCAAATCAGAGAGCAGGGGATCACAGAGGAACTGAAAGCACAGGAACTCAAAGTGGCCCAACAGATTGAAGAAAGGAAGAAATAGGAAGAAATACTGTGGAAACAGAAGTCACGTATTCAATGGCTCAAATAAGGGGAGCACAATACCGAGTTTTTCCATCGAACTGTCATCCAGAGAAGGCACGCCAACAAAATCACGCAGCTTATTTCAGAGGAAGGTGAAAGCCTTCACTCTCATGCTGACTTGGAAACAAATTTGATCGACTACTTTCAGAACCTCCTTACAGAACCCATCCAAGACAGACAAGCAGCAATTAGCAAAATTACAAGGCATGTACCCTCTCTTGTAACCTAGGAGAAAAACGCGGCCCTTCTACGGCCTTTCACCATCGAGGAAGTGGACCAAGTGCTGTAGGAAACCCCCAAATGCAAAGCTCCAGGCCCGGATGGCTTTACCAGCGACTTTTTCCACCACTGCTGGCCGATGATCAGGACTGAGGTTTGGGAAATCTTGGAGGATTCAAGAGCCACAGGGAAAATCCTCCAAGCACTCAATGCCACTTTTCTCACCTTAATCCCCAAAGAGGGGCAGGCGCAACAAGACAAGAAATTCCGACCTATCGCCCTATGCAATGTAATCTACAAACTCCTTACAAAGGTAATAGCTCGGAGACTTAAGCTGATATTACCAACAATCATTTCTCCAGAGTAATTAGGCTATGTTGAGGGCAGGCAGATCCTGGACAGCATCATTTTATCCCATGAAGTAATCCACTCCCTCCAAAAAACTAAAACCCCAGGTATGCTCCTCAAACTGGATCTTTCTAAGGCCTTTGACAAATTAAGCTGGGATTATTTGCGAGCAATGCTTCTAGCCTTTGGCTTTAATCAAACCTGGGTAGACTGGATCCTAAATTAAACCTCCTCAGCTTTCTTTTCCCTTCTCGTCAATGGTGTGCCCTCGAAACCCTTCTCTCCCTCAAGAGGAATTCGACAGGGAGACCCCCTCTCTCCCTTCCTCTTCATTATCATGGCCGAGGGACTCAGTCGATCCATCCATGAAGCTTTAGATCAAAACCTTCTGATAGGATTGCCCCTCCATGGCATCTCTCCCCCCATTTCGCACAGCCAGTTTGTGGATGACACGCTTTTAATGGGCATCCCCATGGTGCGCGAAGCCACCTCTCTCCAGGAGATTCTCCAAACCTTCTCTGAAGCCTCAGGATTGGACTGCAACAAGGATAAATCCCAAATCTTCTTCTTTAACACGCCCCCTCAGATCCAACGACACATCTCCGAGATTCTTGGCTTCAACAGGAGCTCCCTTCCGTCCAAGTACCTTGGCCTACCCCTGATCGACAACGCCCTCCGGAACTCCGCCTGGGAGCGCCTCCTCTCTTCTTTCTCCAAAAGACTCTCCTCCTGGACTTTTCGAGCTCTGAACCTACCCAGTCGTCTCGTCCTGCTTAAAGTTGTCTTACAAGCACTCCCGATCTATGCTTTTTCTATGCTGGTCGCCCCAAAATTCGTCCTCAACTCCATCAAAAGTTTGCAAAGGAACTTCATCTGGCAGGGCCTCAACAAAGAGAAAAAAATAGCTCTAGTGAGCTGGGAAAAGCTCTGTCAGCCCAAACGACAAGGAGGTTTGGGATTAAGGGATCCATCCATTATGAACAAAGTTCTCAGTGCCAAGATTTGGTGGCGCTAGTTAAAAAACCCTAGCGAATTATGGGCTAAGCTATGGAGGAAGAAATACACCCCCAATACAGCCGAGAAGGACCTAATCAGATGGAATGGAGACAACCTAGGCTCTCTAATATGGACAACAACCAAGCAGAACAGACTGCTGGTCACTCAACACGCCTTTTGGGAAATAGGGAATGGGAAAACGACTCTTTTCTAGAAAGATTCCTGGAAACAATGGCCAGCCCTGGGCAATGAGGATTGGGCCCAAGATATCTACCCTCAAGCTACACAGGAAGGCCTAACAAGAGTGGCGGATTACTGGCAGGATCATCCTACGGAGGACACCTGGCACTGCTGGCATTTGGATGAGGAGCGTATTAACCTGGAGGCACAGGTCGACTTAGCGCCCCTGCAAGAGGAACTAACCAAACGAAGAATACCCATAATTGTCGGGGACGATACTCTTCGATTGGTCTACAAGCCTCAGGGTTTCTTCAGCACGCGAGAGGCCTACCAGCTCAAAGCTCAGTCAACCCCCCCCCGGATTCGGAAGTTTGGCACAAAATTTGGGATCTCAGGCATTGGCCGAAAGTCACCCTTTTCTTATGGCTAGTCTTGCACTCAAGTATACTAACCTGGGACAATCTCCTGAAGAGGGGTTTTGTGGGACCCTCCCTTTGCATACTATGTGGAGAGGCCGAGGAAACCTTGAATCATCTCCTTAATACCTGCCCTTACACAACTCAAATTTGGGATCAAGCAGCGCTTGTCATGCGCACCTCAGATCGCCACAGAGACAACATTCTAGCAACCATTGCGCATTGGAGAGATCAGGCGTTCCACTACCCCCTCCTCAATCGAATCTGGCAACTTTTACCTAGTTTTATCCTGTGGCAAACTTGGAAGGAAAGGAATCGACGAATCTTCAAAGGTACCTCCCTTCCTTGGCAACATTGCTGGAGACAATGCCATCGCAATGTCCTGGACACCCTCAACCTCCGAAACTGGCCTGATGCGGACCTGGCTTACCCTCCTTCTGAGCTCCCCATTCTCAAGCACTGGACACCTCTTCCCACTCTTTCAGCTTGTCCCACCCCCTCTTCCTCAACCCCCCCTGTGCGCAGCCCCTCTATTTGGTCTCCTCCTCCAGAAGATTTTGTTAAACTGAATTTTGATGGAGCTTCTAAAGGAAATCCTGGCACATCGGGCTATGGAGCTGTCATACGAAATCATTATGGACACATCCTTGACATCACAGCTGGCTCCCTGGGGCACTCTACGAACAATGTAGTAGAAATCTGGGGACTAATCAAGGGACTACAATTAGCCATCAAAATCCATTACACTAAGATGATTGTAGAAGGGGACTCGCAAGTCATCATCAGCCTGCTTCGCCGAATCTTACAGGGGACCAGACCAGACATCATCTCGCCAAGCTGGAGATTGTCGCATGGACTTCAAATAGTTGCTTCTCTAACGCACCCAAATCTGGTTATCATTCCCTCGCATGTCAGAAGGAAAGAAAACCAAGTTGCTGATGATTTAGCTAATCTGGGAGCCAATTGGAGTGGACCAGACCTCCAATGTAATGCAACCCAGGATCAGAATCACCCTATCCTCTTGCAATCCATTCACAAAGCTAGATTGGTGGATGTTCCCCCGGATGGGGTGTCAGGGAGGGCGATGTGGCAAGATCTGAACGAGGGAGATGGACAGAATGTCATGGAGCCACGTGATGGGCTCATGCCACAGCCCACCACCCCACTCGACGTTTAATGGCGTTTTAAATTGATGTGAGGGTGCATTAACACACCAGTCCTTTCCTCCTCGCCACGAATTTGAATGATGTCGTCCATTATGTTTGGCATTCACCTCTGTATGCAGGCTGCAATGCTCTTCGTTTTGCAGCACAGATCTACCTCTGATGCCTCTCGCTGGTGCAACACGTTCCTGGCCTTCTCCTTACACCGAGTGCCCTTCCTTTTCTCAGTCCACTGCACAGACTTCTCCATGACTCGACCTCGAGGAAGACCGAGGCGAGGCTCCCCTTGGAAGCCTCGAAGACCCTCAGTCACACCTCCCGATTCAACCTCATACGACTCTTCCCCTCCAAGGCAGTCCAGGCCTATCCCTGTCTCTTTGCATGCCCCACAGCTAAGCTCCATGGCTATCATCTCGAGTACACCAATCTCAATTTTGAGGCTTTCTCACGACCTCTCAGCGGTTCCTTCCAGCTCCACAGCTTCCGACGACCCGTTGGGCAACTTGGGAGGTGACCCTTATCATCACAATGCGCCCAAGAGGGCAGGTCCTTGTTTCCCTGAGAGCGTTGACAGGGTGCAGTTTGCAGAAAGCATGGCTATCTTGCATGATTTGGTATTTGAGCTTCGACAAGAGATAGCGGACTTGCAATACCGTGTCCAAGCCACAGAGGGGAAGGTGGCCAGCTTTATGCAAATTCTCTCTTCTATGCACGAGGCCTTATTCACGGCCACTGGCGACACCAGCCCTCAAGAGAACCTCGCGACCGCTAAAGACGAAGCTCAAGACAAAACGCAGACTCCAGAGGCAGTAGGCAAGAAGCAGGAGGACAAAACGCAGACTCCAGAGGCAGCAGAAAGGAAGCAGGAGGAGCGCAAGGACGACAACATGGACCCTGCATGCACTGACGAAGCTGGTGAGCAATGGGACTATGGCGTGACGTACATCAAGGAAGAGCCGTGGCCAAGCGACCTCCCAGCCACCTGGCCTAGCTACAGCCCAAGCGTCTAATTTTTAGAGTATGTTTGTTGGCTTAGCTTCTAGACCTGAAAAGATAAACAATGTTTCTTCTTTTTGTTGATGTTTTAATGCTAGACTTGTTTAGTCAAGGAACTGGTTGGGCTAGTTGGACTGGTTTCCCCATGCTGGGGCAGTCCAGCAATTGTAGCCCGAATCTAGCTGTATTTTGGATCTCTGCTTCAGACTTTCGAAGGATTTAATATAATATTACCTCTTACTTAAAAAAAAAAAACATTGTATTCATGTATTTCATGATCATTCATGTGAAAAACAGAGGTCAATCGAGTTCGGGATTTGGCGAAGAATAAAGATGGGACATTGATATTGTGTATCGATTTTAGACAGTTGAACAAAATGACTGTTAAGAAGAAGTATCCTCTGTCAAGGATCAATGATCTATTTGATCAGTTGAAGGATGATAAGATATTTTCAAAAATAGATCTTAGATCAGGATATCACCAGGTAAGAATAAAGGATGAAGACATCAACAAGACCACCTTCAGAACAAGGTATGGTCATTATGAATTCACAGTGGTGCCGTTTGGGCTGTCAAATGCACCTGTTGTTTTTACGTGCCTAATGAATGGTGTATTCAGGGAATATCTAGACAAGTTTGTCATAGTCTTTTTGGATGACATCCTGGTGTATTCCAAGTCGGAGGAAGAGCATGAACATCATCTGAGGATGGTGTTGCAGGTACTAAGAGAGCACCAGCTGTATGCCAAATTGAGAAAGTGCTCATTTTATCATAAGAAGATCCATTACTTGGGACATATCATTTTAAAGGATGGGATAGATGTAGATCCTAAGAAGATAGAAGCCATCAAGAATGGTCAGCGCCAAAGAATGTGACAGAAGTCATATCCTTTATGGGTCTAGCTGGCTATTACAAAAGGTTCATTACAGGGTTCTCAAGGATAGCTCACCCTATCACTTCCTTGCAGAGGAAGGAGAAGAAATTTCAGTGGAAAAAAGAATGTGAGAAGAGCTTCCAGCGATTGAATAAATTGTTAACCAGTGCTCCAATTCTGAGGATTGCAGATCCAAATGAGGATTTCGTAGTGTGCACAGATGCATGCAAAGAAGGACTGGGACGAGTCCTTAGCCAAAATGGATTTGTGATATGTTATGAGTCTAGGAAGTTGAAAGAGCATGAAAATAACTATGCAACTCATGATTTGGAGTTGGCGGCTATTGTTCACGCTCTAAAGAAATGGAGGCATTACCTCATGGGAAGGAGGTTTGAATTGAGGACATAACATAATGGTCTGAAGTATTTGTTTGATCATCCAACCTTAAATGCTAGGCAGAGTAGGTGGTTGGAATTCCTTTGTGAGTATGACTTTGATATCAAGCATATCAAAGGAAAGGAGAACAAAGTGGCTGAAGCACTCAACAGGAGAGTGCATGAACGACATGCTACAACCATTAGCATGTACCAAACTGACATTAAGGGCAGAATTTTGGAAGCTGCAAATGCATATTTGCAGTACATGGAGTTGGTAGCAAAGCTACAACATGGTAAGATGCTACAAAAAGTGGAAGATTATAAGTTGGGAGATGATGGAACACTCCTGTACAAAAACAGAGTTTATGTACCTAATGTCCAGGAATTGAAACTTATGATTTTGAAAGAAATGCATAATGTGCCTTATGTTGGGCACCCTGGCTATCAAAAAATTGTGGCAACAATCAAGAGCCATTACTTTTGGCCAGGTATGAAGAAAGAGATTGCAAAATACATCGTCCGATGTATGGAGTGTTAGAAGGTTAAAGTTGAGCAAAGGCACCCAGAAGGGTTTCTACAGCCTTTACCCATCCCTGAGTGGAAGTGGGAGGTAGTGACAATGGATTTCATCACAGGATTTCCCAGGGCAGACAAGTAGCATGATTCAATAATGGTGGTGGTGGACAAGCTTATGAAAGCTATCCATTTTATTCCATTAAATCCTACTCATAAGGCAGTTAATGTTGCCGATATCTTTTTAAGGGAAATAGCATGATTGCACAATATTCCCAAGACAATTGTGTCTGATAGAGACCCAAAATTCACCTCAAAATTTTGGAAAGGGTTATTCAAAGGGTTCAGAACGAATCTAAACTTCAGCACTGCTTATCATCCTGAGTCCGATGGGCAGACAGAGAGGGTGAACCAAGTGATAGAAGACATGCTAAGGATGTATGTGATGGAAAAACCATCTAAATGGGAAGACTACCTACACTTGGTAGAATTTCCCTACAACAATGGGTATCGAGCATCATTGAAGATGACCCTGCTTGAATCACTTTACGGCAGAAAGTGCATCACTCCAGTAAGATGGGATAACCCAACTGATAGAGCAGTGGTTGGGCTAGAGTTGCTCAAGGAAATGGAAGAAAAAATGCTAAAGATTAAGCAGAATTTGAAAGTTGCCCAAGATAGGTAGAAGAGTTATGCTGATAAAAACAGTACCCATGGGGAGTTTAAAGTGGGAGAGCATGTTTTCTTGAAAGTAAAAGCTAATAGAAGTTCCTTGAAGCTGGGAAACCGTTCCAAGTTGGCAGCTAGATTTTGTGGACCATTTGAAATCCTAGAAAATATTGGACCAGTTTCATATATGCTTGCATTGCCTACATCCATGACTGTACATAATGTATTTCATATTTCATTGCTTAATAAATATATATCTGATGCTAATCATATAATCTATTGGAATGTGATTCAGGTGGAGAAAGAAGGCATCTTGCAACTGCATCCATTGCGTATACTGGACCAAAGAAGCAAGCATCTCTGGAATCGAGCTATAGGGCTTGTAAAATTCTAGTGGACCTGGTACAGTCCTGGGGACACAACATGGGAGCATGAAGATGCTATGCAGGCAGAGTACCCACATTTTTTGAAGATTTTGGAAATCTTGTTGTTGTTTTGTAAATAAGTTGCATTGAGGACAATGCAAAAATAAGGGGAGGGGATTGTAATACCCCAAGGCTGAGCCCCTTCTGAATTGTAATTTTTTTTTATAGGCTGGTGAGCCAAGTGGTTAGAAGCTGAAAGACTTATGTGTTTATTAGGTTGGTGAGCCAGATGCTAAGGCCAAGAGCCTGATTTTGTTTGTATATGTAATTATGAAGATTATTAATAAAATATAAACATTGTTGCGTGTAGACCGACCACGAAGAAAGAGTGATGGGGAACTAAGCTCCACTAGGTAGGGTAAGGAAGGGGGGCTAAGTGTTTTGGGCCTAGGGGCTAAGATAGGGGGCTGAGCTATAGAGGAATAATATTTTAATATTATATCCTGGCGACTAAGGTGAACATTATATATTATGTTATCCTAAGTTCCTGGTGTTATCACAAGAATTTGCAGCATATCTCATTGGAATCAGATAGTGATTAAGATCTAACCTCAGGAGCATCTTGTTGTAAATCATGTGGCCTTCTGCCCATGATTTCCAAAGGGAAACGAAAATGTTTGGGTTTTCACAGTCAAACCACCCTAAAATCAAATTAATTTGAGCCACCTGTTGTGCCCATATTGGCCACAAAAGAAGATTTGCATGGCCTCGAGGTGTCAGGATTGACTCAAAGAAAGTCGTTGGTGTCGCCTGGAGTATTCATGGATGTCAGACCCCATTCTGATCACGATGAAGGCAGTTATTGAAACTGAGGGAGGTGGATGAAACCTCGTCTCGGGACATAAATGGAAAGCCATAAAGACTAGCAGATTTAGAGCTCGCGTCTGACAAAAGAAGATTGTCTTCACAGTATGACAGAGAAGACGTCGACTGAAAAATTTGAATGAAACAAAATGATCACACTCTTGATGGTTATAGAAGTTCTTCTTATATATAGGCAGTTTTGATATTTTGTAATGGTCGAATGGTTGAGCTAGGCTCCCCGCTATTGTAATATTTTGATTGAGAACAATTGGTTCTCTGGTTATGTATTTGTTTTTTAGACATCTTGGTTAATCTAAGTCATCTTTCTTACTCCATCTTATTTGCCTTTGATACTGAGAGAGTTCATGTTTGATTGATTCACATGGATTTTTGTAACCGTATTATGATAAATGTTTGATTATAATACTGTTATGATTTCTTTCAGCTTCCTTGAAATTTGAATCCAAGAGGACCTTGTGTTTAAGTTTTTCCTCCTTAGGCTACTGGAAGACCTGATGTCCACGATAGACCTCTACACTCTCCTCACCAAAGTCTTCCCTCTATTCACCCTTACTCCAACTTACTAACTGAAGTTGATTCTAGACCTCAATTGCTTATGCATGCTAGTCCAGATTTCTGAGTTAGAACGTTATTATCACTGATTCTTCTCCATTTGACCAAATAAAACTCATTTACATTTACTGTATAAATTGATGGGTACTAGGATTATTTTCATTACAGTCTGAGGGTGATTCCTAGTGCTAACATAAATAGCGTCGTTGCCAGGGACGAATTTGAGCAGATTGAAGAGTTCCTTGGGAAGAACGACATAGATCCAACTCTTGATGGTAGACAAGAGAGGGATACATAAAATTGACTGTAATCATCTACCTGGTGACTCCACAATCAGAGACTCCACTGGGGAGGATCCTACTGACAGAAAGATGAAGGGAATGACTAGGTATCAACTTATGAGCTTTCTTCATGAACTTTTATTATTCTTTATCAGCTCATTTTTGTTTTTCCGTTCACGTATAAAGAGGATCATATTGTGTTTTGTTTATTCGGTTGATCACCAACCTTCCTTTATATATCTATCCTTGGAAGAAGAATACCTGCCCTGAGGAGGTTGAAACTGATCCACAGCCTCCTCAAATATCATCACATTCTTTTGTTACTATTGAGCCTTGCCATCAGTGTGATAAGCCTCATATTCAGCCCACTAGTTTTCAAACTAGAATCAGAGACAAGTTGTTTAAACATTTAAAGATTCCATATCATCTTCATCCTTATCCTCTTGATTTCTTTAAGTACTTTCCCTATTTTTTTGGAGAGGATCATGTTACAGCTGTGAGGGATGTGGAGGCTTTCGAGAACTTTATCGATCAGTTTGAGATAATTTATGAGGATGTTACCATGAGGTTGGTTTCCAAATCCTTGTTAGGAGATGTTGGTGTATGGTTTAAGGGTTTGGGAACTGAATCCATTGGTTCTTGGGTTGAATTACGCAACACATTTTTAAGGTATTGGGGTTAGAACAAGTCATTTGATCAATACCTACATGAGTTCACTACTTTGAGAAGGGGAAAAAGGGAAGTTTTGTCTGCTTTTAATCGAAGGTTTCATAGCTTGTATTGCAGCCTGCCCCTGGAAATTAAACCTTCTGAGACCGCTGCCATGGTGTATTATGTAGTGTCTCAGCACTCTGACCTTGTTTTTTATCTTAGAGAAAGAAAATCTACATCTTTATCACATTTTTTCATGGATGTTGAGGAAGTGGAGGAGAAGGTCCAAGCTTGTGGTAGGATTCAAGGTCAGTATCACATCAACTCTGAACATGAGGGGGATTTTACTTGCTGTCCCTATGAAAGAAAGACCGTGGATGACTTTGTCTTCGAAGCAAGTATCAATGAGCATCCCTGTATTGATGAAAATCATGTGTCTAAACAGCTGGAAGCACCAGTTACTACTGTTCCTGAAATGGATATTTTTAACAGTTATATTCTTGATGAAATTATTGTTTTAAAGGTTGATCATGGATGTGAAGGGAAACCCATTTTTGATCAATATTCTAGTGATGATGAGAAACAAGATTATCTTATATTTGATCACTATGAAGACAGTAAGGATGATGCAGAGTTTGGCCTTGTCATAGAAGGCATAACCTGAAGTTTTGATCAGGAGCAGCCCTTAGTTGAGGCACACGAACAGATCGTTTATTCGCAACTTGAAGTAAATCCACAGTCATCAGTTGTAGCGTACCTTTTCAGCTACCATGGATTAATCTCTCTTAAAAGGAAACTTTAACGCCACTTGGTACATAACTCATACAGGTATTATATAATCCACATGCATTAAAACAAATAAACACATTCTACACAGAGTATTCTTATGAGTTACTGTCATAATTAACAAAGCAATAACGTTTCATACTAATTCATATACACATCGAAAATCATGATAACATAAGCAGTAGAGTCATGCAAAACATGATTAAAACATAATCAAATACTTATCTTTTAATAGTGGTAGAATCCACCAACCAAGTGCAGGCCTTCCACAGAACCTCCCAGCCTTAGACCACACTGCTCATCAGCTCAGCAATGGGTCACCCCCGAGCTGGGACTAAGCTCCACCCCAAGACAAGGAATCCTAGGTTAGGCCAAGGTTACAGGGAAGACAACACACAACCACAGGAAGGGATTCTCTCCCAGGAACCACCCACACTCACTGCCCACAGACCCTCATTCCCCACATGCCTGTTCCACTCTAAGAGTATACACCTTCTCTATCACCTGAACAGTCCTTCGGCTGCTAACCTCCCTTGCCTTGGGTTACAGCAACAAATCGGACCGGAAGTCTCCGGGCTCTGTGGCAACTACAGGGTTCCTTCCAGGATTTCTATCCTTCCTCTGCGCACTCTCTCGCCTAGAGAGAATCGCTCATAGGTCAACAAACCTCCCATGCAGTCCAGCACTGCGTGGCCACACAACCAACGGAAAAATAGACACGACTTTTTCCACAGGCTCAACAATGGCAAGATGGCTCAGGGTCATGGCTTCGGGACAGAGATCTCATGCACAGGCTCGATCTTGGGCAGTGGATGCACACGGATTCTCCAGACACAACACATGCTTTTTCAATTCAAACAGAGGTGAAACCGACTCTTTCAGAATCGATCACAGGCTTCTAGTTCAGTATAGAGGTATACACGGGTTTTTCAGTTCAGAGGGTGTACGAGGTTTTTCTCCAGATCTCGGGTCAGTCGTACTTCTCAGAGCCCGTACACCCTCAGGCAGTCTGCTCGAATGAGAGAGTGAAACCCCCTCACGGTCCACCCAAACTGTTTTATTCGCATGCACCAGGGTCGACACTTGTCGCCCTGGAGACTGCATGTGTTCCACCAGCACGCATCACCTTCCCTTGGTCAGGAACTTAGGATAAAAAATATAAATGGCACATGTTCTTTTGGAATAATAATAAAATATTATTCCTAGGCTTAAGCCCCCCCCTAGGCTAAACACTTAGCCCCTTTTCCCACCTTCCAGCCCCTAATGCCTTGCCTTCTCTATGGAAGCTCAGTCCCCCTTCACTCATTCATCGTGGTCGGTCTGCACCTGGCGGTGTTAAAAATTTTATTAAATGTTTTTGCATATATATACAAGTACAAAATCAGGCCCTTGGCCTCCAACCCTTAGGCTCTCTGGCCTAACAATCACATAAGCCCACCGGCTTATGCAAACTTGGCTCACCAACCTATAACACATATTCACAATTCATTTCATACATCGGATTTACAACTGGGCTCGACCTTGGGGACATTACAATCCCCTTCCCTTATTTTTGCACTATCCTTAGTGCAACTTACACTGTCTTTGCAAGCCTTTCAAAATTTTCAAAAAGATGCGGGTACTCTGCCCGCATAACTTCTTCATTCTCCCATGTCGCGTCCTCAGGACCGTACCAGGTCCACTGAACCTTTATAAGCTCTATCACTCAATTCCGGAGTTGTTTTCTTTTCCTGTCCAATATGCGCACAGGATGCACTTGCAGGACACCTTCTGGTTCCACCTGAATCACATTCCAATCGATAACATGATTAGCATCAGGTACATATTTCTTAAGCAGTGAAACATGAAACA
>ML807592.1:102061-120890 GCA_009831015.1 Picea engelmannii
GGGGGGGGTCCGGAATCCGTGGTAAGTAGCAGGCGGATCTGGACAGCAGGCATCCACGTGCTCAGATCAACGGCGCGAGAGACGATTCTGGACCCCCCCCACCTTTATACCTTTAAGTGGAGGGGGGGGTCCAAAATTGGGGGCGCAAATCTTCAACGGCCACGATTGAGGAGCCTGGATCAACGGCTCACAGGCGATTTCATCCTCCTAAGCCGCTCCATGATTAATCCGCATGGGCCCTCTTCCCCACCAAGTCATCTTTGCACCATCCTTCCCTTTGCCACCTGTCCTCCTCCTGGCCTTGCGATGGGGTCCGTTCCCTCCAGGTGGTCTCGTCCCCCCGCCATCTCTATCATCGCTCACTCATTGCCTGCCACATGTCCCATTCCCTTCTGTGTCAACCTCCAATAAAAAGGTGTCTGTTATATCCCATCTCCTCCCCCCTCAACCTGTCATCTTCCTCCGTGTGTCCTTCCCGGTCACATCCCTCACACCTCATCACCCCTCATTTCCATCTTCATAGTCTTAACACCACCACCCCTCATTATGCGCTGATCCTTCGCACCTGCCTTCACGCATACTCCTCAGGTTAGTCAGCCAATCTAGGTGTTAGCGCAAGGGGCCTTCCACGTCACTAAAGCGTCGAGTTGGATGAGCTATCCACAATCCCGATAAAGCAGTTATTAAGGTAGTTGGTGGTGGTTAGATATCTTCTCCACCATAATGGGAAAGTCCGGCGACAAGTTAAGAAGCACATCAATTCGCCTACAGAGATGTCAGAAGTCTGATTGTGTCTGCCATAAGCTCACGATCATTCAAAGATTGCAGTTGCAGATTGTTAGAAGCCATGCAGACGCAAAGCTTTTAATGCTACGTCTCGATTTTGTTGTTGTTACTAGCTTGAGTATATCAAGGCGCTTTCGCCATTTTTGTATCTATCGATGGTAGAGAAAAGCTCCCTACTGTAAAGTTTTAACAAATGTTCTAGTTTTCTGGGTATGCATTTGTATTTGAGATTTCTTGTTTTATGACAGACAGTTCTCCTATCTCGTCTAAGTTTTCCTCTCATGCCAAAGAGTTCGTGATCGACTGATTCTCGCGAATTGTTGCAGTTATGTTATGATGAAAGTTTCATTATTGCATGATTGTATTCTCTGGTTTTACGTTTGAATTGCCTTTGAACGTCTTCTTCTATAGTCTGTTAGTAACTCGGTGTTAGTACCATACCACTGCTTTTCTCTTATATAAGTCTTCCACCTGTCTCACCATATACTACAACTCACTGTATGAAGTTTATATAAGACCTCACTCACCTGTGCATGCCTGGCCTAGCTTGGAGTTGGAACGATATCGTTTTGAGTTGGCTTCCATTCGGTCACCCCATCAATAAACAAACCGTGACATAAAACTGATGGGCGTCGGGCTCTGCTCTTGATAGCAATCCAGGAGCGACTTCTGACGCTAACATTTCTGGTGCCGTTGCCAGGGACGAAGTTGAACATTTTCCCCGGGTTTGAATGACAACGATCAACTGATTCTGAAGGTGCATCAGATATCAGAACTATTAAGATTGCTACTGTGCACCTGGCGACTCCATTGTGACGACTCCACTGGAAAGAGCCTGCTCTATCCATTATGGCTTTCAGAGGCAGACACACACGGTCTCATCCGTAGCTGCCTCTAGCTACACCTGAAGCTGACTCAGAAGTAGTGCGCAGAAAGGGAAAGAGCTCTGCAAAAGAAGTTTCCACCATCGAAACAGGTAATCCACCATCCCCTTCTGTTAGAACTCTGTTTTCTCCTCCTCAGTTTCTTAATAGACCTCCTTCAAAGGTTTCTCGTTTCTTGAATTTCGAGAGTGTTCCTACTGAGTTTTCCCCTCCTGGTCTGGGATCAGGGGGAGAAATTCTTGTCACTCCCCTCTCCTCAGAAGTTGTTCCTTGGCATAGACCCAAGACTACAGAAGAGTTCCCCACTCCTGCACAAAAAGGAACACCTCCTGACTTGAGCCCGCTAGCCTTCTCCTTGAATCCTCTTTTGTTTCCCACTCCACTTCGAGACTCATTCCCAGCAGCTCCTTCACAAACTCCTTCTCCTCCAAGTTCTCCTCCACCTAATATTCCTATGGCTGGTGCTCATCCCCCTATGACCAGAATGGAGGCTATTATAGCCGCTAGGTATGTTCCCCTTGTGTTACCTCAGCCCCTCAACGCCCTCCCGACAGATGGTTACCTCAAGCAACTACCCAAATTCACGGGCGAGGGGGACGTAATTGTAGATGAGCACCTAGAAGCCTTTTACAGTTTTACAGACGACAATGTTATCATGCATGCAGACGTATGGATGAGAATTTTTGTCCACAGCCTCCAAGGAGAGGCTAGAAAATGGTTCAAGGTCCTGCCTCCTGGATCTATTGATGGGATCGAAGCACTAGACAATGCCTTTTTGAGACAATGGGGAGATAAAAAGGATTTCATGTATTACATGACGGAGTTTGGGTCGTTGAAAAGAAAGGAAGGAGAGTCTGTCTCCGACTTCTCCAAAAAATTTAATAAAATGTACAACAGAATCCCTGCTGAGATAAAGCCCTCTGAAGCCTCTGCAAAGATCACTTACTCCAGCGCTTTTGATCCTGATTTCTGCCTATTGCTGAGGGAGAGGAGAGCCAGTACCCTGGCCCTCATGCAGGATGCAGCCGTGGAAGTAGAATCTAACATATTAGCTATTGACCGACTCAGGAACGCTGCTGATAGAAACCTATCCAAGAAAAGGCATGAAGCTTCCTCATCCAGTTCCTCTCCCCTGCCCCATCAGACAGATGAGACAGCTAGAGAAATAAAATCGATTGCTGACAAGATAGAAATTTTGGAGTTAGAAGGGAAGCCCATGTACAGAAATCCCCAAAACACTGATAATAGAGGTTTCAGACGACCCGCTAACAATATGCCTCAGGTTTTCCAGAAGGAACAAAGGGGAAGAGATAGAGATGATCAAAGGGCTCAACCCCCCCTCCAGAACAACCTAGTTGATCATGAGGAAAGGGAGGAGATAGATGAGTTTGGCCCGGAGATTCACTGTATTGAAGAGATTCCCCCTTTTCCCCACTTAAATCAGTCTGCATATGAGAGATCTTTGATGAACATTCAGATCCATGAGTTGGGGAAGGGAGAAAGGGCTGGTCATACCTCTGACAGATATAACCTCAGGTCGAGGAGGAAAGAAAGAGACTTTGACAGGCCAGACCAGCCCCTCATAGCAAATAGGCCTATCAAATCTGCAACAACCACTACTAAAGAGAAGAAGACTCAGAGCGCTTTGCCAGCAGCCAAAGAGCCTGTCACTGAGGTAAGAGAAGCTCATAAACCTAACCCCTCTTTCAATTTTGAGCATGAAATTCAGAAGATCAGGATTCCTGTACCTCTCTCTGAGCTAGTTAAAAATGAAGACTTCAAAAGGTCCCTCTCCAAGTTGCTGCAATCTGAATCCCCCCAGCCTCCCTCTGACTCAATAAACCTTCAAGATGAGAATCCTGCAGTCGTCTTAGGGCCCATGGTAGAAGATAGAGATGATTCATCCCCTCCCTTCTACACATCCCTGAATATACACGATAAAGTGCTGCATAACTGCCTCATGGACTCAGGGGCTTCCCATAACCTCATGCCCAAAATAGTAATGGAAGAGATGGGATTAGAAGTGACCAGGGCCTATCATGATTTATACTCTTTTGATTCAAGGAGGGTGCAGTGCCTGGGGGTCATCAAAGACCTGGTGGTTTCCTTGTTTCAGCTGCCCATGAAAAGCGTGGTCATGGACATTCTCGTAGCTGACGTTCCTCCCAAATTTAGCATGTTGTTGTCTAGATCATGGATTAAAAAGATCGGGGGAACGCTGCAGATGGATCTCACGTATGCTACCATTCTGATTTTTGGAGGGGAGCAAAGGAGGCTGTATAGAGAAGCTCAGCTGGATTACATAGTCAGCGATGAGGCGGACCCTGCTAATCACCCCATCTTTACAATTGACACCGATTTGGGGTCTAGCCTGTTGCAGCTTACTGACACCCCTGAAGTGTCTTTCCAGGTCCGAAAGCAACCCAGTCTTGAATGTCAAGATTTCCCCCCAACCCCTTCCGTGTGGAAGATGTTTTTCGACGGTGCTTCTTCTGCTGAAGGCGCTGGCGCTGGGGTGGTTTTTATATCACCTTGTCAAGAGATCATATCCCTTTCATACAAGCTCGAATTCGAAACCACCAACAACGTAGCAGAGTATGAAGCTATTATTTTGGGCATGAGGTCTACGAAGGAAATGGGGATTAGAGAGATAGCGATATTTGGAGATGCTGACTTGATTATTCAACAAATAAGAAAGGCTTATCGTGCCAATAATCCCCGACTTAGAAATTACAGAAATGAAGTATGGGACCTGATCGATAATTTCTTCTTGGCTTTTAACATTTCTTTCGTCCCAAGGGGGGAAAATACTCTAGTCGACTCTCTAGCCGTATCAACCAGTTCACTCAAGCATCCTCTGTCGCCTGGGATAAAAAGTGATGTCAAGATAAAATATAGACCATCTGTACCTGACAATGTCAAACATTGGAAGGTGTTTGAAGATGATTTGGAAATTGAAAGGTTTCTACAATCCGTGGACGAATTTTCTACGCTGCACATTGACCAGGATCCTGACCTGGAAAATGACCTTCATCCTGGGGTATTTTTAAATAAGATCGCGAATCACCAGATCATTCAGCTGCCCAACAATCACATCCTGAGAGGACTCATCCCTTTAGAAAGATTGTTTGATGGGAATGACGTGCCAGTAAAGGGTGGTGTTCCGAGTGAAGATTCTGACATAGCAGAATGCAACATTGGCACGCAGGATGAGCCTAGATTCGTCAAATTGTCTAGCAGTCTGATCAGGGAGCAGCGGGACGAATATATTGAGTTATTGAAAGAGTTTTTCGATGTGTTTGCATGGACATACGAAGACCTGAAAACTTACGACACATCTGTTATTGAGCACAAGATCCCATTGAAAGAAGAGGCTAGGACATTCAGGCAAAAACTGAGACAGATAAATCCCATGTTGCTGCCTGTCATGGAGAAAGAAGTAAAAAAGTTGTTGGATGCGCAAATCATTGTCCCCTTGAGATATTATGAGTGGGTGGCCAACTTGGTCCCAGTAAGGAAGAAGAGTGGAGAAATTAGGCTTTGTGTTGACTTCAGGAACCTGAACAGAAGCTCAAGAAAAGATAATTATCCCCTGCCCAATATGGAACACATATTGCAGAAGGTAACTGGAGCAGCTAGGATATCCATGATTGATGGGTTTTCAGGGTATAATCAAATATCAGTCATGCATGAGGACAAAGAAAAAACGGCCTTCAGCACCCCTTGGGGCACATTAATGTATGCCAAAATGCCTTTTGGGTTGATGAATGCAGGAGCCACATTCCAATGAGCCATGGACATAGCCTTCATCGGGGAGAAATATAGGTTTGTGGTGATCTATCTGGATGACATAACGGTCTTCTCCAAGTCTGACAAAGAACACTACTGCCACCTAAGAAAAGTCTTTTCGAAGTGTCGCAGGTTTGGCCTTTCCCTAAATCTCAAGAAGTCTTTGTTTGCTATGAAAGAAGGGAAATTGTTAGGTCATATAGTATCAGTAGAAGGGGTAAGAATTGATCCTAGCAAGGTAGAAGCAATTCAGACCCTATCACTTCCCAGATCTAAGAAGGAAGTTCAGGCCTTTTTGGGGAAGATTAATTTTCTGAGGAGATTCGTCTCAAATTTTTCCGAGCTGGTGAAACACATCACAACCATGCTCAGGAAGGGAAATGAAGTAAAATGGACCTCCGAACCCAGGGAATCTTTTGATCAGATAAAAAAGGCATTGACTGAGGCACCTGTGCTGATCAGCCCTAACTATTCCAAGGAGTTCCTAATTTTCTCCTTTGCTTCTTTTGATACAGTGGCGGCGGTCTTATTGCAGAAAAATGAAGAAGGACGTGAGGAGCCCATCGCCTTCTTCAGCAGGGCGTTAAGAGACGTTGAGAGCAGGTATGAAATCATGGAGAAGTAGGCCTATGCCTTAGTGAAAGCTCTTAAAGCTTTCAGAGTATATGTCTTGCATTCAAAAATAACAGCATATGTTCCCTCAGCCTCTGTGAAGGACATTCTTATACAGCCAGACATAGATGGGAGAAGAGGTAAATGGATCGCCAAGATCCTTGAGTTTGATCTGGTAATCAAGCCCGCCAAGTTGATAAAGGGGCAAGGTTTGGCCAAGTTATTGGCTGAATCCAATTGCAAAGCTTTGGGGATTGACTTCAACAACGAGCAAGCTGAGTCATACAACAAGAGTTCCCAAAGCGCTTTACCACTAGCAGCATGTCCCTGGTACAAGGATATCTTGTATTTTTTGCAAGAATTGAGGCCTCCTGATGGAATGGAGAAGAGAAAGGCGAGAGATTTAAAGCTCAAGGCGGTCAGATATTGCCTCATCGACCAAGCCTTGTACTGGAAGGACCCTTTAGGGGTATTTTTAAAGTGCCTGGACCCTCAAGAAGCCCGGCAAGTTACATTTGATTTTAAGATCCTTCAGGCTGGGTACTATTGACCTACTTTATTTCCTGATGTCTGCAGAGAAATTAGAGCTTGCATCAAATGCCAGAGGTTCTCGGGAAAGCAACAACTCAGATCTCTGCCATTAAAGCCTGTAGTGATTTCAGCACCCTTCCGGCAGTAGGGATTGGACTTCATTGGAGAAATTCATCCTCCCTCAAGTGGCCAACACAGATGGATCCTCACTGCTACAGATTATTTCACCAAATGGATAGAAGATGTCCCTACCAGGAGCACTTCCCACAAAGTAATCATCAGCTTCCTGGAAGATATGATAGTCAGATTTGGTTGTCCTAACAAAATTGTCACTGACAACGCCACCCCTTTCCGGTCTAAGCCTCTGGTCAAGTTCTGTGAACAGTTTGAAATTTCACTGATTCACTCTACTCCCTATTATCCCCAGGGAAATGGACTGGCAGAGTCTTCCAATAAAAGCCTAATCAAGCTCATTAAGAAATTACTGGAAGACAATAAAAGGGCCTGGGATTCGAAGCTCAAATTTTCATTATGGGCTGATCAAGTGACAACAAAGAGGTCCCTGGGCATATCACCCTTTCAACTTGTTTATGGAACGAAAGTTGTTTTCCCCACTCAGCTCGCTTTATCTGTGGCGAAATTCCTCCAGGACATTGAAGGAGAGCCTGACCATATGGTCAGAAGGATTCATCAGATAGTGGAAATACAGCAGATCAGGGAACAGGTCCTGAACAGGGCCAACGATCATCAGCAGAAGATCAAGCAGGTTTTTGACAGAAGGAGCAGTAAGAAAGGATTAAAGCAGGGTGATCTGGTTCTCAAATGGGATGCACCCCGGCAGGACATAGACAAGCATAGCAAGTTTGACGCCCTTTGGTTTGGGCCTTTCAAGATCCTTGGAGTATTCTCAAACAACACTTACAGGTTGCAGGATCTGGAAGGCCAAGAAGTTTTCAGCAGCCCAGTAAATGGGTGTTTCTTAAAAAAATGTTTTTTGTGAGCCACAGTCGGCTCTTCTTGTTTTGTTTTGTAAGTATTGTTTCTGTTTTTGTTTTTTGGAATAATAAATGACTCCATAGCCCAACAACAAAGGCACTGAATCTGCAAAAAGTGTTCTTAGAGCATCACAGGGATGACTCTATCCCCCATGGAGCCAAATGTTAGCGATATTTGTGGTTATGGGGGAAAAATGCGGAGAAACAGGCAAAAAACCCACTTTTCCTAAGTCCAGGGTGCGAAATGCACCTGTGCTAAGAGGCGGTCAGTTATGGACGGTTGGATCTCATGCGCCCAGATCAACGACACGCATGCGATTCCGGACCCCCCCCGCCTTTCTACCTTTAAGCGGAGGGGGGGGGTCCAGAATCCGTGGTAAGCAGCAGGCGGATCTGGACGACAGACATTCGCGCGCCCAGATCAACGACGCGCATGCGATTCCGGACCCCCCCCCCCGCCTTTCTACCTTTAAGCGGAGGGGGGGGTCCGGAATCCGTGGTAAGCAACAGGCGGATCTGGACGACAAGCATCTGCACGCCCAGATCAACGGTGCGAAAGACGATTTCGGACCCCCCTGCCTTTCTACCTTTAAGCGAAGGGGGGGGGTCCGGAATCGGGGGCACAACTCTTCAATGGCCACGATCGAGGAGCCCGGATCAACGGCTCACAGGTGATTTCATCCTCCTCAGCTGCTCCATGATTAACCCGCATGGGCCCTCTTCTCTGCCAAGTCATCTTTGCACCATCCTTCCCTTTGCCACATGTCCTCCTCCTGGCCTTGCGATGGGGTCCGTTCCCTTTAGCCTCCCATCGTTCCCTCCAAGTGGTCTCGTCTCCCCGCCTTCTCTGTCATCGCCCACTCATTGCCTGCCACGTGTCCCATTCCCTTCCATGTCAACCTCCAATAAAAAGGTGTCCATTATATCCCATCTCCTCCCCCCTCAGCCTATCATCTTCCACCGTGTGTCCTTCCCGGTCACATCCCTCACACCTCGTCACCCCTCATTTCCATCTTCATAGTCTCAGTACCACCACCACTCATTATGCGCTGATCCTCCGCACCTGCCTCCACGCATACTCCTTAGGTCAGTCAACCAATCTAGGTGTCAGCGCAAGGGGCCTTCCATGTCACTAAAGCGCCGAGTTGGCTGAGCTATCCGCAATCTCGATAAAGTAGTTATTAAGGTAGTTGGTGGTGGTTAGATATCTTCTCCACCATAATGGGAAAGTCCGGCGACGAGTTAAGAAGCACGTCGATTCGCCTACAGAGCTGTCAGAAGTCTGATTGTGTCTGCCATAAGCGCACGATCATTCAAAGATTGCAGTTGCAGATTGTCAGAAGCCATGCAGATGCAAAGCTTTTAATGCTACGTCTCGATTTTGTTGTTGTTACTAGTTTGAGTATATCAAGGCGCTTTCTCCATTTTTGTATCTATCGATGGTAGAGTAGAGCTCCCTACTGTAAAGTTTTAACAGATGTTCTAGTTTTCTAGGTATGCATTTGTATTTGAGATTTCTTGTTTTATGATAGACATTTCTCCTATCTTTTCTAAGTTTTCCTCTCATGCCAAAGAGTTCATGATCGACTGATTCTCGCGAATTGTTGCAGTTATGTTATGATGAAAGTTTCATTGTTGCACGATTGTATTCTCTGGTTTTACTTTTAAATTGCCTTCGAACGTCTTCTTCTACAGTCTATTAGTAACTCGGTGTTAGTACCAGACCACTTCTTTGCTCTTATATAAGTCTTCCACCTGTCTCACCATATACTACAACTCACTGTCTGAAGTTTATATAAGACCTCACTCACCTGTGCATGCCTGGCCTAGCTTGGAGTTGGAATGATATCGTTTTGAGTTGGCTTCCATTCGGTCACCCCATCAATAAAAAAACCGTGACATAAACTGATTGGCGTCGGGCTCTGCTCCTGATAGCAATCCAGGAGCGACTTCTGACGCTAACACAAAGAAATAACGTTTCATACTAATTCATATACACAGCGGAAATCATGATAACATAAGCAGTAGAGTCATGCAAAACATGATTAAAACATAATCAAATACTTATCTTTTAACAGTGGTAGAATCCACCAACCAAGTGCAGGCCTTCCACGAACCTCCCAGCCTTAGACCACACTACTCATCATCTCAACAGTGGGTCACCCCCGAGAGGGGATTAAGCTCCACCCCGAAACAAGGAATCCTAGGTTAGGCCAAGGTTACAGGGAAGACAACACACAGCCACAGGAAGGGATTCTCTCCCAGGAACCACCCACACTCACTGCCCACAGACCCTCATTCCACACATGCCTGTTCCACCCCAGGAGTATACACCTTCTCTGTCACCTGGACAGTCCTTCAGCTTCTAACCTCCCTTGCCTTGGGTTACAACAACAGACCAGACTGGAAGTCTCTGGGCTCTGTGGCAGCTACAGGGTTCCTTCCAGGAGTTCTCTCCTTCCTTTGCGCACTCTCTCTCCTGGAGAGAATTGCTCATAGGTCAACAAACCTCCCACGTAGTCTAGCACTGCGTGGCCACACAATCAACGGAAAAACAGACATGGCTTTTTCCACAGGCTCAACAATGGCAAGATGGCTCAGGGTCACAGCTTTGGGACAAATATCTCATGCACAGGCTCGATCTCAGGCAGTGGATGCACACGGATTCTCCAGACACAACATGGGATTTTTCGATTCAAACAGAGGTGAAACCGACTCTTTCAGAATCGATCACAGGCTTCTAGTTCAGTATGGAGGTATACACGGGTTTTTCAGTTCAGAAGGTGTACGAGGTTTTTCTGCAGAGCTCGGGTCAGTCGTACTGCTCAGAGCCCATACACCCTCAGGAAGTCCACTCGAATGAGAGAGTGAACCCCCCTCACGGTCCACCCAAACTATTTTATTCACATGCACCAGGGTCGACACTTGTCGCCCTGGAGACTGCATGTGTTCCACCAGCATGCATCACCTTCCCTTGGTCAGGAACTTAGGATAAAAAATATAAATGGCACATGTTCTTTTGGAATAATAATAAAATATTATTCCTAGGCTTAAGCCCCCCCATAGGCTAAACACTTAGCCCCTTTTCCCACCTTCCAGCCCCTAATCCCTTGCCTTCTCTGTGGAAGCTCAGTCCCCCTTCACTCATTCATCATGGTCGGTCTGCACCTGGCGGTGTTTACAATTTTATTAAATGTTTTTGCATATATATACAAGTACAAAATCAGGCCCTTGGCCTCCAACCCTTAGGCTCTCTGGCCTAACAATCACATAAGCCCACCAGCTTATACAAACTTGGCTCACTAGCCTATAACACATATTTACAATTCATTTCATACATCAGATTTACAACTGGGCTCGGCCTTGGGGACATTACATCAGTGGATCAACAACCACCTACGTCTATCCTTCCTTCACTTGTACCTACAGTTCACAGTAAGGAGCTATTTGACCCGCAGATGCTTGTGGCTGTCATTCAATCAAGCATGCCTATAGAGGACATCAAGCAAGTTGTCAACAGTTTTGAAACAGTGAAGGTAACCTTTCATAAGTTAATCATGTGTTGCCTTCAATTTCGTGACCCTGTCGATGAATACATAAAGTTGTACTTTTCAAATGCTTTGGAGCATGCAGGCTTGATCTTTTTATCAACATTTGAAGGTAATATGGGTGATCATAAGAATGAAATTAGACAGCTATCACACTTTCCTCATTTCTTATGGATCATTTGCGGTGACGTGAAGGATTTAGTTATCAAATAGTTTGAATGGCTATGGTGGAAGTTTTCCTTCACTTAGCCCTTTGTAAAAGTCAGTTAGTTTAGGTTTTGTACATAAATAAGCTCCCTCGGGATGAGGTGTGTTTGTTTTTTATTTTAAAATAGAATATTTTAAGTTATTAGTCTCTTTCCTTCTGCAAGATGTTTTCTGAGCATGACTCAATCGCCCAACAACTAAGGCACTGGAACTATTTGTTCTTGGCAGCTCGCAGGGAGCATGCCATCCCCTGTGGAGCCAGATGCTATCACAAAAATTTGCAGCATATCTCACTGGAATCAGATAGTGATTTAGATCTGACCTCAAGAGCATCTTGTTGTAAATCATGAGGAATTTTTCCCATGATTTCCAAAGGGAAACGAAAATGTTTGGGTTTGCACAGTCAAACCACCCTCAAATCAAATTAAGTCGAGCCACATGTTGCACCCGTATTGGCCACAGAAGAATATTTGCATGGCCTCGAGGCGTCGAGATTGACTCGAAGAAAGTCGTTGGTGCCGCCTAGAGTATTCATGGATGCCAGGCCTCGTTCTGATCCCGATGAAAGCAGTTATTGAAACTGAAGGAGGTGGTTGAAACCTCATCTCAACACATAAATGGAAAGATAGAAAGACTAGCAGATTTAGAGCTCACGTCTGAAAAAAGAAGACTGTCTGCACAGTCTGACAGAGAAGATGCCGACTGAAAAATTTGAATGCAACAATCCGATCACACTCCTGATGGTTGCAACAGTTCTGCTTATATATAGGCAATTTTGATATTTTGTAATGGTCGAATGGTTGAGCTAGGCTCCCTGCTATTGTAATATTTTGATTGAGAACAATTGGTTCTCTGATTATGTATTTGTTTTTTAGACATCTTGGTTAACCTAAGTCAGTTTTCTTACTCCATCTTATTTGCCTCTAATACTGAGAGAGTTCATGTTTGATTGATTCACATGGATTGTTGTAACTGTATTATGATAAATGTTTGATTATAGTATTGTTATGATTTCTTTCAGCTTCCTTGAAATTTGAATCCAAGAGGACCTTGTGTTTAAGTTTTTCCTTCTTAGGCTGCTGGAAGACCTAATGTCCATGACAGACCTCTACACTCTCCTCACCAAAGTCTTCCCTCTATTCACCCTTAGTCCAACTTACTGACTGAAGTTGATTCCAGACCTCAATTGCTTATGCATGCTAGTCCATATTTCTGAGTTAGAATGTTATTATCATTGAGTCTTCTCCATTTGACCACCTAAAACTCATTTACATTTACTGTATAAACTGATGGGTACTGGGCTTATTCTCATTACAGTCTGAGGGTGATTCCTAGTGCTAACACCTGTAAAGTGGGACGTAATCAAAATGGAGCGCATGTAGCTCCAGGAAGACAAGTGTCGACCTGGGCTCATGCAGTTAAAAGATGAAGCGTCAGCTGTGTTGGGGGGTTCACGAGTCATTTTTCCATCCTCCGCTTGAGTCATCCTACCATTCTCCCATGTTGCACGTGAACCGTTTTGCCTCTGGGTTTGCATTTGCATAACCTCACGCATCTCTGAAAACCAGAAAGGGAAGCCGACCTGTGTGATTCGATGAACCCAGTCTATCCGCACATGCAGAGCCGAGTTCGTACCCTAACTGCTTTTGGGTTGTTGTTTTCTGTTGACTGAGCAGTGTTGTGTCATAACTGTTGGTTGTGCAACCACACAGTTCCTTGACGGAGTGTGGCTTGCTATCATCGGTTGTTTTTTACTGAGCTTGATATGTCCTAGTGTTCGACTGTTGTCTTGTTGGGTGTCCATACCCATTTTTCTCGGTTTCTATTGTTGTTGTTGTTGCTGTCATCCGTACCTGGCTATAGCTGAGTCAAAGACTGGTTGAAGAGGCAGGTTGTCAGGCCTGTGAGCAGCACTCCCAGGCGAGAGAGTCTGCTAGGAAGTGAGTTCTTCTGGAATGGAGTCTCGTAGCAGCCACAATACTCTGAGACTTCTGGTCCAGCCTGTTGCTGAAGCCCAAGGTAAGGGAGGTGTACTAGCCGATGGACTTGTATTAGTGAAGGTGTATCCTCTTAGGGTGGAGCAGGTGTGTGGGGAATGAGGGTTTGTGTGTTGTGGGCATAAGTGACTCCTGGGATAAAAGATCCTTCCTGTTACTTTGTGAAACTTCCTTGTTGTCCTTGCCAAGCCTAGAATTCCCTTTCTCGATGGAGTTTAGTCCCAGCTCGGGGGTGACCTACTGCTGAGAGTGATGAGCAACACGGTCTAAGGATGAGAGGTTCATGGAACGTCTGCACGCAGTTGGTGTATTTACTCTAGCCAAAAGATAAGTATCATTTGTGTGCTTAATTATGTATTTTATGCATGTTTTGTGATGCTTGAATGTTATCATGTATTCCGTTGCACAAATGAATTAATGTTAGTTTCATTGATTGTGTATGGTAGCAACAATTATGTGATTACTCTATGTTAGGTGTTTTAATTCATTAAAATGCATGTTATATATATATATATATAAGTGTTTATTCCGCGTGGTAGCATTACCCGTTCTTTGGATGGTCGGGGATGTTACACTACCACACCCATTTACGCCCTCCACAGTGGCCCAAGTTTTCATGGATCATATTTTTAAGTTACATGGCATGCCCACTTCCATTTTGTGAAATTGTGATCCCACATTCACTAGCAAATTTTGTGATCCAGATTTTATGAGCAAAACAAAATGAATACAGATTATTATTAAGAGATGCTTAACACATAATAACATATATACAGTAAAATTGGTTTCTATTCAATAAGGAAATAAGCCGAAACTGTAAAATGCAGCGAAAAACAAGCTTGCTAGAATGGTGGCGGCTTATCTCTGAGAAGAGATGTGACGGCTGTGCTCATTCGCAAGAAGATGATTACAATGAGGCTCTGAAAGCCCTTTTACAATAAACAAGAATGTCAAAAACCCTAGACGTCCAAAAACCTAGCCCTAGGAGATGAAGCACCAAAATTCATGTGGGCTCCATTTGGGTAAGTTAGTACATCAACTTCCCGGGGTCGTAAATTTTGCATGCGATCTCCATTTTAGGCGCACAATATCTCCTTGGATAGGTCTATCTAAGCGATACACATGTTGCCTTCAGACTTAGACTTTGTCTACAGTGTGATTGTGGCGAGCCCTAAAAACGTTGTTTAGGGCCTCAAAATGGCCCCGAAAGTCAGGGACCCAAAAACTAGGAAAAAATGTCCAATTGGAACACTGCCAAATGAGCCAGTTGGAATAGGTGGGAGGCCACCGACATCCATCTGGAAAAATCCTCCCCCCTTAGGAAACAATGGTCTCCATTGCATTGAGTGCCCCCATCCAAAAAGTCTCGATCCAGTTGAAAGATATATATCCAAAAGGTGTCACTTGGGTACCAATAACACTTTTATAGTAGTTTCCACAAGTTTAGCCTTGCAGACAATGTGGTTTTCAATGGGGGAGGGCATCTTAGGGTCTTATCCTAACCTCCCTACTTTGGGGTGCTTAAGAGTTAGTTAATTAATGCATGAGGCCACCTTTTTGGAAAAAGTCTCATTAGATAGTTAGTGAGAAATTACTTAGTGGAAAAGGGTTGTCTTTATTAATTAAGGCCTATTAAGTGGTTGATACTAATCAATGATGAGACTACAAGTAGTTAATATTTTGCTACTTATAAAACTAAAAAATTGTGTAATACTTTGTCAAGTATTGTTATTGTAATTAGAGCTTTGTTCAAAGGAAGTAACCCCCTCGAAGAAGCAGAACATTGCTCTCTCTCTTTTAGAAAACATCAATACAAAAGCTATATTTCATAAGTTTAATATCATTATCTCTTATATTTGTTTTGTGTTTATATTTCTTTGAACGTCTTATTTGCCATTCTTTTAAAAATTAAAAATCACTAAAGAGATAAGAGTTGAATTCAAGTAGTTACTTAGAATTTTTTTTATGAAAATATATAAAAAATTATTTTCATGCCTTAAATTTATGAGGTTTTACTACATTTATTATATTGTATATCCATGTGATGGTTTTGATAGATATTACACTTTTGGACATAGTAGATAGTACTTAAAACATTCAAATTTATTATATTGTATATCCATGTGATGGTTTTGATAATATTACACTTTTGGACATAGTAGATAATACTTAAAACATTCAAATTTATACTCTCTTAGTATGCAATGGTTCCTGGTTTTTGTCTATTTAAAAAACATTTACTTTATATTTAATTATTTTTTAATAATTAAATAATAAATAATATTTATTAAAATTTTTATATTTTATTAAAAAATTATGACTTTCTTTTTTAATCTCACACAAAATTGTTAAATATTTTAGTAGGACAAAATAACTCTCCAATTCTCAAAATAAAAGAAAAATACATATATAACTTTTTGGGACATAACTTTTCAAACCCCAAAGTCACAAAAAAAATTAAAAAAATATTCTAGTTACCCAGAGAAAAACTCGGAAGTTCTCATACCAAAAAAGGTTAAAGATGATGGAATATCTTTTCGAATCCCCACACAAAAATCTTTTTCAAAAATAAACTCACCATTGCTCAGCTCCTTGTACTATACAAAGGCTTCACCATAACTCCGGACCCACCCATTCAAAGTCGCCGAGTTTCTTTCCTCTTTTTCCAAGGATATTGCGTTATATATACACATGTAATTACACTTTAGCATAGTAGGAATATTTCCATGACTTTTTGAAACATATGTTTTCCAATCTCAAATCCACAAACAAAACTCAATAAATATGGGATCTTAATATTATAAGATTAAAGTTAAAAAACTCTGAAATTCTCAAAAAGTCTACATCTTTTTGAGACATATAAATATTGGAGTACTAAGAGTAAAAAAACAAAAAAAAAAGTCATTAAATATTGGAGTACTAAGAGTAAAAAACAAAAAGTCATTAAATATTGTAGTACCAAGGAATCTTTTTGAAACATATAGTTTCAACACAAACAAAAAAAAAATCATTAAATATTGGAGTACTAAGAGTAAAAAACAAAAAGTCATTAATAAATAACTCGGAATGCATCAAATCATTAAAAAGTCATTAGTAAAATCTGAATGCATCAAATGGCCTGCAACGATCCAGACGAACCAGGAGCACCCTCAATAAGCTCCGGCCAGCAACTCTGTCCTAGATGACGTTCTCTACTCTGATGCATCCCAACCAAGTTTACTCTTTACTGCTCTTCCCTGACTTCATCCCTTAGTTTTCCGGTATCGGTTGATTTTTCAGTCACTGGTTTCTGCGCTTTTCTGTATTCAAGTCAATAATACATCTTAGCCTTAGCAGTTTCGGTTTTCCTTCTTATGGGCCCGGCCATGGTGGGATCCATATTCAGCTGCTCGATTTCTGGTAGTCATCATTGATTGGTTTTGCGCTGCACCCAAAGAGACACTAGTTTACAGGTATACCTTTGCTGCTTCTCGACAACCTCGAATACTTTTACTATTTAATACTTGCCTCACTATTACCCTTCATTTTCACGTGACTTTCGAGTCCTGCTTTCGAGTCCCCATCCAGCCGGTGTCTCTTCCCTTTACCTCTCGTTTTTGTCCCTTTCCTGACATACTCACTGTTCACAAAAGCTTTTACATTATGGATTCGTTGACGGAGCCACTGGCGTTGTTCTGTCTCCGAAGCTACACTATTGCTTTCATGGTTATTTTCCCTGTTTTTGTCATCTTGCACAGACACCTGACATTATCGAATCCTAAACCGGTCTGTCTCCTCCTTTTTCTGCAGTTGTAGCTACCTGAGACCTCTCCTTTTCACCACACCTGGCCCACCTACTTATTTTTCAACCTGAATCTGCTTTTTACTGGAAAACGGTGGGTAGCCTGAATCCCCACAATGGACTCAAGGACTGATCCACCGGAGGTATCTTCCGATGATCCCTACTGGAATCAGGAAGGACTCTTTGAAAAGGTGGATGCTCTCATTTCGAACAGACAACATTTTCCCTCCATTTCCCTTTTTTCAAAAACACACTCGAATCCCACTGTTTCCCCTGTTGAACAATCTTTCCCTTCTGAGTTTATTCCACCAGCAACAGACAAATCCATCCCTGCCTCCATTGTCCCTCCTTCTAGCATTTTATCGACAGGTAGACAGAATACTCGAAAAGTCTGGAAATAAAAAAGAAAGTCAGCTCGACTGGTGCTGGGTGACGGTGTGGGTCTGGAGGACCTGTGCAAAATGTCAACGTGCGCCCTGGTTGGCAGGATATCTTATAAGAGTTTGAATCCACAGCCACTGGAGGGCTGGATTGAAAAATCTTGGTCCCCTCTCCTTGGCTACTCGCCTGTGGTGCATTATCTTAAAAAAGGTTGGTTTTGTTTTCACTGTAATTCTCTGCTTGATGCATCTCTTTTACTGTCCTCCCACTGGCTAATAGGCGGTAGTAGCCTCATGCTCAAGCGCTGGAAGCTGTCTTTTAATCCAGATACCGATTATTTTACACACAGACATCTTTGGGTGCTTCTTCCGGGACTTCCTCTTCACCTCTGGAATGTAGAAGCCCTGACTGCTATCGGTAACTCTCTAGGAAGTTTTATAGCTCTAGATACACAGTCACTCAATAGTTCTCGGAGGACACTGGGCAAAGTCCTGGTTGAAATAGATATTACTAAAGGTCTGTCTGAAACTTTGGTGATTGACTGGAGGGGGAGAAAGATGATCCAGAAGCTGGACTATCTGGGGATTCCTTTTAGGTGTAATCTTTGCCGGGAAACCGGTCATCTTCGGAGATCCTGTCCCAGGAAGCCCTCTTCAGAACCCTCCGAAGACTCTGAACACTATCTCAACCCGTCGGAATACCTTTCAACTGATCCAGTGCTAGCTCATCTGGAAGTGCCCTTTGTCTCTTCCACTCTCCCTGATCATTCTATTGAGGCCACTCCCCGGTCCATTATATCTCAGCTCTGCCCGGTCCTCTACTCCTCCTTCTCTACATCTGATAAAGAATCCATCAATACTTACACTTGGCTCACTCCTAAAAATAGCTCATCGCCTCCCTTTCCTGAAGTCGAGCAGTTTCCACTTGACTCCTCTCTCCTTGCGGCCTCGGCCCCCCTTACTAATCCTGTTTTTATTGAGAACCCCACAAACTTCGACCCCCATCCGATTCTGCTATCCTCCACTCCGCTGACTGCACACACAAGCACCCCTCAATCTCTGCAGGATTTGGTTCCTACCTCGACGGTTCTCCCAGGATACAACCAGTCCGAGCAGCAGGTCGATAGTCTTTTGGAGGAGATTATTTCACCTAAACTACTTTCGGGGCTCTCCTGCTCCTCTCAGTCAGAGCAGGAGGGAGCTACTTCATTGGCGGATACATTTACAACGACTCCATCTTCTTTTCTTCCGGAAAATACAGTTCATCTCCCGGTGTTCCGTGGTAAGGATCTCATCTTGCCTAGCTCGGATATTGGAAC
>ML807593.1:60470-74985 GCA_009831015.1 Picea engelmannii
TTCTCTTTCGTTTCTTCCATAAATTTCTCATTGTCCCTCACTATACCTATAAACATGTCACAAATTGACCATTAGGTGTCCATTGGTTCTTGAAATATTGAGCGACTTCCTTGGGTGCTTCATGAGTCTAGGGTAAAAATATGCACAATCCTTCATTCCTAGGTGACTCTCCATCCCATGTGCCTTCCTCCCCTTTTATCTAAATCCTCCACTTTCTCTCTAATAATTAATTAATGATGGGTATAATATATTAAGTGGTGTGTGATTTGATTAATTTTTATTATAAGATCTCTTTCTTGTTGGGTATGTGCTATATTATTTGCATAAGTATCCCCACACAGTGTATGTTTCAACTACCACACTCGGAGAGGGGGTCACAAGGGGGGTCAGAGCCCATGGATATTTTTTTAGGGGTTGTTTTTGGTCTATTTTTGGGTGGTATTTTGTCCCATTGTATTATATTTTTGGTTGACAGATTAATGTTTTGGACACCATAGAATAATATATATTATATGATAAATGGTGAAGTTAATACAATGAGAGTTAGAGGTGTGGCTCTAAACATTTGTTGGTTTTCCTAGTTAAGTGTTTCCAACGTAAATTTCTTAGTGCTATGTGTGAATTTTATTGTTTCCTTTTTGTTTTATAAAGAATATGTATGTGCATTGCTATACTATAAAGGTTTAAAATGTATATTTGGTATCAAATTAGTTATTGGCTTCAAGGGGATTCCTTTGTTGCTAAGGGTTAGATTATCTTGGGTCCGTGATAAATTTGGTTTTAGTGGTCTGTAGTGGTGGTTCTAGTGGTGAAAGAGACTGGCGAGTAGTTCTAAAATCAAGAAATTTAATGGTCAAATATTTGAGCTTTAGAAGTTGAATATGGAAGATATTCTAGTAGACAAAGAATAGTGGGTCACCTACAATTATGTTGATGGAAGAATGGATGAAGTTGAATAACAAGGAAAAATCACAATGTGTGTGTGTGCCTTTCAGATTCATTGTTATTGAATGTCTCTGGATAAGCTATAGCCAAGTTGTTATGGGATAAGTCCGGGGATTTATATCAGTCCAAGTCCCTGGTAAATAAAATTTTCCTTCGAATGAAGCTATATCCCTAAAGCATGAATGTTGGAGTCTCAATGAAAAAACATCTAAATTCCTTCAATATCATGGCAAGTTAGTTGTTGTCTATCAAAATTTAATTTAATTTTTTAATGAAGATAAGTGCATCAGTTTACTATGTTCTTTACCATATTCATGGGTTATTCTGCTTGCAGCTATTGGAAGTAATCCAATCACATTAAATTTTGATGTTGTGGTTTTGTAATATCCCCAAGGACGAGCCCCAGTTATATCGTTGAATTGTAATTATGTTTATAGGTTGGTGAGACAAGTGTTTATAAGTTGAATACTTATATGTTTATTACGCCGGAGAGCCTAGATGCTTAAGGACATGAGCCTGATTTTATATATGTAATTATGCAGATCATTAATAATAAAAAAATATAAACACTGTTGTGTGTAGACCGACCACCAAGAAAAAGTATGGGGGACTAAGCTCCACTAGGTAGGGTAAGGGAGGGGGCTAAGTATTTGGGCCTAGGGGCTAAGCTAGGGGGATTAACTCTAAAGGAATAATATTTATTATTAATTCCTAAAGGCTAAGGTGGACATGATCAGTGTTGTCCTAAGTTCCTGGAAAGGGAACATATGCTAAATGGAGTGCATGCAACTCCAGGAAGACAGGTGTCGACCTGGGTGCATGTAGTTAAAACTGAAGAGTCAAACTGTGTTGGGGGTTCGCTTGCCATTCCTCCTCTGTTGTTTAACCTGTTTGGCCTCTGCAATAGACCAGGGAAATCTTCATGCATAGCTAATAAAACCTCTCATGGGAAGGGAAAGTCGACCTGTGTTTTACTTGAACCCAATTTACCCACACTTGCAAATTCGAGTTCGTACCTTAACCGTTTTTGGGTTGTTGTCTTATGTTTCCTGGGCCATATTGAACCGTTGTTGTTGTCCTCATATTGTTGGAACTGAGTCAAATATTGACTAAAGAAGAGGGTTGTCAAGCCTGTGGTTGAAGAGGGATGTTGTCAGGCCTATAAGCAACTCTCTCCTGGTGAGAGAGTGTGTTGAGGAAGTGAGATCTACTGGAGGGGGTCCCATAGCTGCTACAGATCTCTGAGAATTCTGGTTCAGCCTATTGCTGAAGCCTAAGGAAAGGGAGGTTGAGCAGCCGATGGATTGTGGGATAGTGAAGGTGCATACTCCCAGGGTGGGACAAACATATGGGTAATGAGAGTCTATGAGCAGTGGGCGTAAGTGACTCCCGGGAGAGAATCCCTCTTCTTGAACTGTGTGACTTCCTATTGACCTTGCCTAGCCTAGGAATCCCTTTCTCGGTGGAGTTTATTCCCATATCGGGGTTGACCCACTGTTGAGAGTGATCAACAATGTAGTTTAAGGCTGGGAGGTTCGTGGAAGGTCTGCACGCAGTTGGTGGTTTTACTTCAGTTAAAAAATAAGTATCATTTTGTGCTTACTTATGTATGTTAGGCATGTTGTGTTACTTGAAATGTATCAATTG
The DNA here is from genome assembly GCA_009831015.1 of Picea engelmannii. NCBI lineage: Eukaryota > Viridiplantae > Streptophyta > Pinopsida > Pinales > Pinaceae > Picea > Picea engelmannii. The sequence goes on from ML807593.1 coordinate 63,063, forward strand.
TTCTGTTGCATGTGGACTTACTGTTTATTCCATCGAATCTGTATGGTATCATTAATTCTGAGTTAATTGTTTTAAATTCATTAAAATGCATGTATGTATGTATATATTCCACAGTGGCTTTGCACAACCTGTTGGTGGTTGGGGACGTTACAATTTGGTATCATAGCATAGAGAGAAGCCTAGAAGTGACGTTGTCCAGCCTATTGGTGGCTAGGGATGCTACATTATGGTATCAGAGCATAGAGAGAAGTCTGGAAGTGACATTTCCCAGCATCGGTTAAGTGGTCATGAGGACCAAGGTTTCAGATGTAAATTGTGTCAAGAGGAACCAATTTCGAACCTCGGAACATTCCTAAGTGCCAAGAGGTTACCCTTGCAATGTTATGAAGATCAGGAGGTGTAGTGGTACTATAAAACCACAATAGACATGGTATTGGGCTACATAGTAATGTTCATCGTAGGATCTATTCAAGAGGAGGAGGACAACTCCTGACCGTCAAATCTGGTAATGTTGTGAAGCGGTTAGCCATGAGTTCCTTTGGAAATTCATAGAGAAAAGGATTTTGTCTGTGTCCTGGATTTGAGGAGAAGATCTCGACCATTAGATCAAGCCAAGAGAAAATCGTAATTTCAGAACTTGGGAGAAGTGGGATGTGTTGATGAAAAAACTTATGAAACCCAAAGTTCTGAACCAAAGGAGAAAATGTGGTGGGACAGGATGACGTTGACAAAGGTGACGTGGACCTTCCTAGACATGTCATGTGTCGTTGCCTGAGTTGGTGACATATGTAGTATGTGGACTCAGAGGGTAAAGAAGTCTGAAAATTCAGAATTTGGGAGTCTGGAAGGGAGCAAGCGTGAAAACTCCTGAAACTCGAAGTTTCGAAGATCCGAGGTCCGAAGTCCCGAACCTCTGAAGTTCCAAAGTCTCGAAACTATGATTCCTAAAGTTCCACAGTGGGTATCAACCTTGGATGTTGGGTAGTCGTGGACTATTGATCCACCTTACTTCACGAGTTCGTTAATTTGGAACTTCAAGAGACTGTTGAGAGGTACTTTGAAGACTTGTGAAACCTGAAGTCCCGAGTAAGCGCCCATCAAGATAGCGCTAGGTCATAGCCCGTGGTCACATGGGTTGGGAACTAAGAGAAATGGGCTAGTGCTCGATAAATTGTTGCAGAACAAAGTAGAACTCAGAAAGGAAATATCTAAGGGAATTCTTGATTGATCGAGAATCACGGAGAATGAAATCTGAATGTTTTCTTGAATCGGATTGTTTTATGATTATTGTGGAATTTTTTAAGGACTGATGGCCTGACAAATTTCGGTTGATTTCACATTGTATTGCAGAGTCAATGATTTTCAGAACCAAACAGAATTGCCATAGAGTGCAGAGAATGAAGGAGGCACATAATGCTTTCGGTTCAGAAAATGAAGCTAGAGGAATGGATGTTCATTTGGGAATTAAAGGATCAAACTCCAATGGACATTGAGGAGAGATAAATAAGGAGGGAAACATGATGAAAATCATTGAAATATTGCAAAAATATGTCCAGACTCACCGAGAAAATAACATAAATCTCATGAAAGACAAGGATCAGCCGGGAAAATTCAACATAAAGTTGATACAAAGCCTGGAAAGGATAGAAAGGAAATTGAATAAGGAGAGTGACTCCAGTAAATCAAGAAGTCATAGGTCCCCTTATGTGAAGAGGAAATCTAGGAGTGTTGGAAGACACCATCATCACTCCCAAGGATACTCCAAGAGGAGGGCACCCAGTAGCTCAAGCCCATATCCTACCAGAAAGCATAGGAGATCTGGAGTGGATGAGATGAAGGGATAAATGAACAAGATTAATCCTCCTACATTTGATGGGGAGCACCAAAAGGAGGAAGATGTCAAGACATGGTTTCTTTGCATGACGAAATATTTCCAATTGCAGAATTATTCCCCTCATGCAGAAGGGAGAATCACAATGTATCAACTGAAAGGAAAGGCATCCATGTGGTGGAACCAACTTGTGTAGGTGCATCACATTAAAGAGAAAAATGTTACTTGGAGGGAATTCAAAAAGTATTTAGAAAATAAATACTTGACTAAGAGATACTATGACAGAAAGATGAAGGATTTCTTTGAACTCGAGTTGGGTAGTATGTTCATTGATGAATATGAGCGGAGGTTTTTGGAATTGTTGAAGTATGTTCCTGTCATCAAAGATGATACTATCAAAATTCAAATTTATCTAAGTGGAATACCACCTTCCATCAGTGACAAGTCTAGTATGATGATCCTAAAACTATGGAAGAAACTATAAGAAGAGAAAAATGCCTATATGAGCAACAAAGAGAAAAACTTGTTTTCCAGAAGGCTTGGGAAGACAAGAAGAAATTCAAGATGGATCGGAGGAAGAAGGGAACTAAGACACCCTTTTTAAAAAACATTCCTCAAGGAAAACCATATTTTAGAGAGCCCGGGAAGGCATAAGTAGGTGGACAAACACCAAGACAATCACCTATGGAATGTTGGGGTTGTAAAGGAAATCATAGGTACAAGGACTGCCCCCACAGAAGTGACAAAGTGAGAGCTGTCCACAATGTTCAATAGGAAGAAACAATAGAAGATATGGGCAGTATAATACCCAGGATCTATGCAGCCCTAGACAAAAAACAAGTTGAGTTTCAATCACACATGATTGAAGTTGAATGTATCATCAAAAACCATGCCTTTACTATTTTAATTGATTCAGGGGCTAGTCATAGTTATATAGATCTCAGGATGGTGGAAAGTTTGCAATTTCCAAGAAACAAGCATGGAAAATATTGGTTAGTGCAGTTGGCTACATGAACCAAAAGAAAAGTTATTGAGTTGGTTAAGGCTTGTCCAGTGGACATGAAAGGACTGAACATAAGAGTTGAATTGAACATCTTACCTTAAGGTTCCTATGACTATCTAATTGGGATGGATTGGTTGGACCAACACCATGCCATCTTAGACTGTCATAACAAGGCATTTACTTGTCTAGATGAGGAAGGAAATCGGATAATAGTCTAAGGAATTGCCTGAGAAGTTGCGATTAGAGAAATCTCAGTAATGCAGCTGAAGAAGTGCTACAGGAAAGGCTGTCAAATATTTGCAGCCCATGTGGAGGAAGCACCCAAGGATAAGGTGTCAAATATTGAATACCATGCAGTATTAGAAGATTTTGAAGATGTATTCAAAGAGGCACCAGGACTACCCCCGAAGAGAGATATCGAATTTTCTATAAACCTGATGCCCGAAGAAGCTCCAGTGTCAAAAACTACTTACAAAATGAGTACACCAGAGTTGAAAGAAATGCAATTACATCTTGAATAACTTCTTAATAAGGGGTATATACACCCAAGTGTGTCACCTTGGGGTGCCCTAGTCCTATTAATGAAGAAGAAGGATGGGACATTGAGATTGTGCATCGATTTCAGACAGTGGAACAAAGTGACTATTAAGAACAAGTATCTTTTGCCAAGGATCGATGATCTATTTGATCTATTGAAGGATGCTAAGATATTTTCAAAAATTGATCTCAGGTCGGGGTATCACCAGGTAAGGATAAGGGATGAAGACATCAGCAAGACCACCTTCAGAACAAGGTATGGTCATTATGAATTCACAGTGGTACCATTTGGATTATCAAATGCACTCGTTGTTTTCATGTGCCTAATGAATGGTGTATTCAAGGAATATATAGACAAGTTTGTCATAGTCTTTTTGGATGACATTCTGGTGTATTCCAAGTTGGAGGAAGAGCATGAACATCATCTGAAGATGGTATTGAAGGTGCTAAGAGAGCACCATGTGTATGCCAAATTGAGCAAGTGCTCATTTTATCAAAAGAAGATTCATTACTTGGGGCATATCATTTCAAAAGATGGGATAGTCATGGATCTTGAGAAGATAGAAGCCATCAGAGAATGGTCAACGCAGAAGAATGTATCAGAAGTCAGATCCTTTATGGGTCTAGCTGGCTATTACAGAAGGTTCATTGCAGGGTTCTCAAGGATAGCTCACCCCATCACTTCCTTGCAAAGGAAGGAGAAGAAGTTTCAATGGATAGAAGAGTGTGAGAGAAGCTTCCAGCAATTGAAGAAGTTGTTAACCAGTGCTCCAATCCTGAGGATTGCAGATCCAAATGAAAATTTTGTAGTGTGTACAGATGCATGCAAAGAAGGACTAGGAGGGGTTCTCAGCCAGAATGGGTTTGTAATATGTTATGAGTCTAGAAAATTGAAAGAGCATGAAAAGAACTATGCAACTCATGATTTGGAGTTGGCAGCCATAGTGCACGCCCTGAAGAAATGGAGGCACTACCTCATGGGAAGGAGGTTTGAACTTAGGACAGACCATCATAGTCTGAAGTATTCGTTTGATCAACCAACCTTGAATGCTAGGAAGAGTAGATGGTTGGAATTCCTTTGTGAGCACGACTTTGATATCAAGCATATCAAAGGAAAGGAGAACAAAGTAGTTGATGCACTTAGCAGAAGAGTGCATGAACTACATGCTACGGCTATCAGCATGTATCAAACTGATATTAAGGGAAGAATTTTGAAAGCTGCAAATGCAGATTTGCAGTACATGGAATTGGTAGTAAAGCTACAACATGGTAAGATACTAGAGAAAGTGGAAGATTATAAATTGGAAGTTGATGGAACACTCCTGTACAAAAATAGAATTTATGTACCTAATTCCCAAGAATTGAGAATTATGATCTTGAGGGAATTGCATAATGTACCTTATGTTGGGCACCCTAGATATCAAAAAATAGTGGCAGCAGTCAAAAGCCATTACTTTTGGCCATGTATGAAGAAGGAAATTATAGAATACATCGCCAGATGTATGGAGTGTCAGAAGGTCAAGGCTAAACATATGCACCCAACAAGGTTTCTACAACCATTGCCTATTCCTGAGTGGAAGTGGGAGGTGGTGACAATGGATTTCATCACAGGATTTCCCAGAACAAGTAAGCAACATGACTCCATCTTGGTGGTGGTGGATAAGCTTACGAAAGCTGCCCATTTTATTCCATTGAAGACCACTCACAAGGCAGCCAATGTTGTTGATATTTATATGAGGGAAGTAGCAATATTGCACGGTGTTCCCAAGACGATTGTGTCAGACAGAGACCTGAAATTCACCTCAAAATTCTAGAAAGGGTTATTCAAAGGGTTCAAAACCAATCTGAACTTCAGCACTACTTATCATCCTGAGTCTGATGGGAAAACAGAGAGGGTGAACCAAGTGATAGAAGATATGTTAAGGATGTATGTTTATTAGGCCAGAGAGCCTAGATGCTTAAGGAAATGAGCCTGATTTTGTATATGTAATTATGCAGATCATTAATAAAAAAAATAAAAACATCGTTATGTGTAGACCGACCACGAAGAAAGATTATGGGGGACTAATCTCCACTAGGTAGGGTAAGGGAGGGGGCTAAGTATTTGGGCCTAGAGGCTAATCTAGGGGGCTTACCACTAAACAAATAATATTTTATTGTTAATTCCTAAAGGCTAAGGTGGACATGATCAGTGTTTTCCTAAGTTCCTGGAAAGGGAACGTATGCTAAATGGAGTGCATGTAGCTCCAGGAAGACAGGTGTCGACCTAGGTGCATGCAGTTAAAACTGAAGAGTCAAATTGTGTTGGGGGTTCGCTTTCCATTCCCCATCCATCGTTTAACCCATTTGGCCTCTGCAATCGACCAGGGAAATCTTCATGCACAACTAAGAAAACCACTCACAGGAAGGGAAATTCGACCTGTGTTGTCCTTGAACCCAGTTTACCCACACTTGCAAATCTGAGTTTGTACCTTAACGATTTTTGGGTTGTTATTTTTGTTTCATGAGTTGTATTAAACTGTTGTTGTTGTCCTCATCTTATTGGAACTGGTTCGAAGATTGACTAAAAAAGCAGGTTATCAGGCCCGTGGTTGAAGAGGTAGGTTGTCAGACCTGTGAGAAACTCTCTCTCGGTGAGAGAGTGTGCTGAGGAAGTGAGATCTCCTGGAGGGGGTCCCGTAGCTGCTACAGAGCTCTAAGAATTCTAGTTTGGCCTATTGTTGAAGCCCAAGGAAAGGGAGGTTGAGCAGCCGATGGACTGTGGGACAATGAAGGTGTATACTCCTAGGGTGGGACAGGCATGTGGGGAATGAGAGTCTGTGAGAAGTAGGTGTAAATGACTCCTGGGAGAGAATCCTTCTTCTTGAACTATGTGACTTCCTATTGACCTTGCCTAGCCTAGGAATCTCTTGCTCGTTGGATTTTAGTCCCATATCGGGGGTGACCTACTGTTGAGAGTGATGAACAATGCGGTCTAAGGATGGGAGGATCGTGGAAGGTCTGTACGCAGTTGGTGGTTTTACTTCAGTTAAAATATAAGTATCATTATGTGCTTAATTATGTATGTTAGGCATGTTGTGTTACTTGAAATGTATCATGTGTTCCGTTGTATGTGGACTTACTGTTTATTCCATTGAATCTGTATGGTAGCAGTAATTATGGGTTAATTGTTTTAAATTCATTAAAATGCATGTATGTATGTATATATTCCATAGTGGTGTTGCCCGGCCTGTTAGTGCTTGGGGACGTTACGATTTGGTATCAAAGCATAGAGATAAGTCTGGAAGTGATGTTGTTGGACTTGTTGGTGGTTGGGGACGTTACAGTTTTCATCCTTGTTATCAGAAGAAATGAGGAGGAAAACCATGGATATTCAAAGCACATATGCCTTATATATAAGAGGATTTTCCCTAGATAGAAATCAAAATAATTCCTTGAGTGGGAGATGTAAAATAATTCCCCGAGTGGGATATCTAGAACAAGCGATAGATCTAAATCTCCTGGAAAATACTTAAGGAAATGTGGTAAAATTGGCATTCCAGGAAGGTTTGTAGATCTAAAAGTTTTGAGAGAGGGAAAGGATCTGATGATGTTCCTTCCATAGAAGGGAGTACCTGTTGGACAACTGAGGGGGGGGGGGTGAATCAGTTGTCACCGTGCTTAAACAAATATGCCTATTTAAAATATTTACCAAGCACTTAATGACAATCACAATAATGCAAGGAAGTAAGCAATAGGACATTCAACATCATTCACACATATGAGATACACAGAGACAGATATTTCTTGAGAAAACCCATAAAGGGTAAAAACCTCTTCTTATTTATATGATAAGTAATATTTACATTCTTTACATTATCATACATATGAGCACCAACTCATAATGAGGCTGCAACCTCTGTTTTGCAAGATGCTACTTGCTAAGAGCACCAACTCTTTGTTTTCTCTAGCACCAACTAGAAGGAAGCACCAACTCCCTAGTTTCTCTAGCACCAACTAGAAGGAAGCCCCAACTCCCTGGTTTCTCTAGAACTAACTAGAAAGAAGCTACAACTCCCTGTGTTCAAGCACCCACTTGAACCTCTAAGGACACCGATCTTCCCTAGCTCCTCCCTACCACCCTATTTTATTAATTTGTTACTGAAACTTATTACAATGATATAATGTTCAACAATAGATTACCAGTGTCATAATCAAATTCCTTCGCATCACTAGCAGTTGAGATTCTTCATCTTCTGTAACAGTCGAGCTCAACTACTCTATTGCAGTTACAGGCTCCAACGCTCATCCACCTGTCAATTTCCTTCACAAACAGTCTTTGTTCTACTGGCAGATTCCTTGAGACTCTTCACCTCCTCTGTCAATCACACCAAGGTCTATTCGAGTCCTTTGGCAGAGACCATCAGTGGTTTATAGCAGTTACACTGTGACATGCAACAGTAGCCCTCCGATCTTTTTCAGTTTCATCTACACCGTTGGATTAACTTCTCTAAATCTTGCGTTCATTTCACATTTCGACAATTCAGCATTCCTGTGGTAAAGTTTCTTGCCTCTCCATGTTGCGGTCCCCGAAACTCCGAAAAGGAGCTTGTCTGCACAACCTCCTTCTACCATCTTCTGTTGATGTGACCAATCGGTTGTGACCATAGGCTGAGCCAAAAACGTGTTTCGCATTTCGGCATTTTGGCAATCCTGCTGTAAAGTGTTTTGACACTACAACTCCCGATATCCAGAACTCTTAAATGGTGTCAGATCAACGGTCCGGTACTTTAGCATTTCTCATTTCGGCGAATCGACATTTCGGTATTCCTGTGGTGAGAGTTATTGACATCTCCAACTCCCGGTGTCTGAACCTCTGGTATGTAGTCTGTGACATTTCGCGACTTCAGGTTTCACAATTTCAGGACTTCTGTGATGAAGAGTCTTCACTCTTGACTCCTCCAACTCCCGGTATCCGAAACTCCGGTATGGAGTCTTTATAATTTCATGCCTTCGGGTTTCGTGATTTCAGGACTCCTTATGATGAGAGTCTTTGTCATTTCCATCTCCCGGTATCCAAAATCCTGGTATTCGATACTCCGATATGGAGTCAGATCAACGGTCCATGATTTCCTCGATCCAACGGCTTAGATCATTTCGCTATTTCGCATTTCGCCATTTCAGGACTCCTGTTGATGAAGGGTCCTTGTCATCTCCATCTCCTGATAACCGAGATCCCGGTATCTAGTACTCCGAACTATGCGCCTGTTTCAGGTTTTCACATTTCAGCACTTCGGGACTCCTAATGATGTGAGTCTCTGACATCTCCATCTCCCGGTAGCCGAAATCCCGGTATCCAACACTTTGAGCGATGCGCCTGTTTCGCGATTTTGGGGTTTCAAATTTCACGACTTCGGGACTCCTGTGTTGGAGAGTCTCGACTCTTGAATTCTCCATCTCCCGGTAGCCGAAATCTCGGTATCCAATACTTTGAGTGATGCGCCTGTTTCGCGATTTCGGGGTTTCACATTTCGCGACTTTGGGACTCTTATGTTGGAGAGTCTTGACTCTTGACTTATCCAACTCCCGGTAACCGAAACTCCGATATGGAGTCTTTGTTGATGTGCCTGTTTCGGGGTTTCACATTCCACCTTTCTCATTAAAGAGCATGTAGGTTCTCCTGGATCCAACTCCGGTCGGACCTCGAGCTCAGATCTGACGTTCATCGAGAAATCTCAATGAGATCCATTGTTGCATACTCTGATCTTGTCAAGCTTGCTCTGTTGCGTCTTCCCAAAAGAATTCTGGTGCCCGCCTGGCACATCCTTCCTGTAATCAAGCCATCATCACTGCTGTACTTTCCATCAATGACAAGCATACACTGCCTATAAAACATGCCAACAATCTCCCCCTTTGGCATTGATGGAAACAAAGGCACCCAAACCTATTCTTTTCTCGCCCTTTGACATCAATGTCAAAGAAAACACGCTCCCCCTGGGCTGTTGCAGTATTTTTAGGAGGTATCAGATATGCAATCAATACAAGACTCCCCCTAACAGGATGGACTCTCTTAGGTGTGAGATGAAATGACACCCAGTTTCTGTCGAAGATATTCAAATGTTGGTTTGGCTAGGTGTTTAGTAAAGATGTCTGCAATTTGTTCTGTGGTTGGAATGTACTGGACCTGAACAACCTGATTGGTGACCTGCTCTCTTAGAAAATGATATTTTATGGGAATATTCTTGGTCTTGGAGTGGAATACAAGATTCTTAGACACACTGATGGCACTAGTGTTATCACAATGAATTGGAATCGGTGCAACGTATTTTACCTCCAAGTCTGCAAGTGTCTGAATCATCCATAATATCTGAGTGAAACAGGTAGCAACAACAATATACTCTGCTTCTGTAGTTGATAAAGAAATGGAACCTTGCTTTTTACTAAGCCATGCTACTAAAGATTCTCCCAGGAAGAATGCTCCTCCACTGGTGTTTTTTCTCTCATCAACATAGTTTGCCCACTCTGCATCTGAATAAGCAGTTAACTGAAAATTCTGATTTATGGGATACCATAGACCATAAGTCATTGTTTCTTTCAAATACCTAAATATCCTTTTGACAGCTTGCAAATGACTCTGTTTAGGGGTAGACTGAAATCTTCCTACCATTCCAACAACATGCATTATATCTGGGCGGGATGCTGTGATGTACATCAGGTTGCCTATCATTGACCTATATGATCTTTGATCAACATCAGGTGAGTCATCATTCTTGCTTAATTTTCATCCAGTAACCATAGGTGTACCCACAGGTTTGGAGTCTTCCATTTGAAATATTTTCATCATTTCTCTTAAATATTTTTCTTGAGAAATGAACATCCCTTTAGACCTCTGAATAATTTGCAGACCAAGAAAAAATGACAGTTCTCCTATCATAGACATTTCAAACTCAGATTCCATGGCAGAAGCAAACCATTGTACCAATGAATCCTTATTACATCCAAAGATGATGTCATCTACATAGACCAATACGATGAGCAGATTATTGTCTTTACTTTGTTTCCATCAATTCCAAAGGGGGAGAATGTTGGATATGGCATTGTCATTGAAATAAAAAATGGTCAATATGGTCATCATTATCAATGGCTATATGGTATTGTCATTGAGACAAGCCCATGCATTATCAAAATCTTATTGTGTATTCCTTGTCTTCGCCCCAAGACTATAACTCTGTTAATTTCATGTGTGAGCTTGATTACATGCATTCATATTAATTTATGCATATATGAAATATAGACTGAAAGCCCTGATTTAGTCCAAGAATATTAATGGTTTTTCAAGAGTTCACTACATAGATTACCGATATTTTCGATGATCTCATGAAGAAAGGAGATGTCTTTGAGATTGTGTTACTCTACAATGACGAGGAGGAAGAATACTTTAAAATGTATCATGCAATCATGCCATGGCCTACTCTTCCATTTGGAGATATGATTCGGTCTAAACTACATTGACACTTTTAAATTAAGTGTATCCCAACCTTGATTGTTATAGGTCCAGATGGAAATTTTATTACAAATGATGGCAATTTTGCAGTGTTGATCCATGGACCCAAGACTTATCCCTTCACTGATAGTCACCTTGCAAGCCTGCAAAGGGAGATGGACAAGGTAGCCGAGAAAAACAGTAGTGGTCAGATTGGACGATGAGGATTGATTGAGAGCAGATCGAAAAATTCATAATCATTTTGGGTTTGGTTGGAAGTTGACCAAAGTCAACACAAACACGAACCTGAAGAGTTAATTCAAATCCACCCTTATATTTTTTGTGTCCACTGTCAATTAGATTGGATAGTACAAAATCATTTCGGGTTTGGTTGGTACTTGACCAGAGTCAACACAAACTCGAACTCAAAGGTTTTATCAAAATCATTTTATAGTATTTCGAGTCCACCATTGATCAAGATCGGACGACACTCATTATTTCACATTATGTTGAGTATTGACCAGAGTCAACATAGAATCGAACACAAAAATATAATTCAAATACACATGTATATTATTCGTCCACCGTCGACTAGAGAGACTATAATCAAAAGTGATATGGGCATGACCAAGTTTTGACTTCATGAAAAACCGGGAACCATTGTCAGATCTAACACCAAAAGAATGTTTGATGTTCCTGTAATTGGTGTAATTATTAGCATGATAGAACAATTCACGATGGGTACTATACATATTTGATTAAAAAAATTGTGACGATCGAACATAACAATGATGAACAATATATATGGGAAATCACAAGCCAGTGGAAGATAAGGAATTTTTAGATGATAACAAAGGAGCTTAGATCAGTTAGAAGTTCTATCCAAAAGGTTGAAATACAAAACCTCTTTGATCAAAGCACCCAGGAATTCCATTGCAACTACAAGGTTTTTGGAAAATGAAGGGATAAATGTTGAACAACTTACAAGGGATTTGAAGATTTTTAATTAAATATCAACTATTAATGAAAAAATAAAAATGACAACATTATTGTTATAATTAAATGAAGAGGTGCAATGGTTTTATTAAAA